>JAKTPS010000056.1:0-80623 GCA_030556275.1 Lipomyces sp. NRRL Y-27488
AAAGAGGAGGGATGTTAGTGGGCGGCCCGGGGTGGGGTCGGGACAGCCGGAGGGACCTAACCTCTCTCGTCTCGGTGTTGCGCAAGCAAACAGCCTGGCGAGAGTGCCCTCGCGAGCAATTGTGCCCGGCCCTGCCCCCATTTTTTAAACACTTCCTGATCTGGGTTAGGGTATTTCGGCGGTTGATGAGATCCACAAACTGAAGTTGATATGTACTACACAGGCGAGACCAACTTGATATTAATAAATTCAATCCATTACGTTGTAAATACAATACGCATGGCTAGCCAGAAATTAAGGGACTGCAGTCGCTGAAGTTGGCAACTCCGGTGTACGATAGCAGAGCAATCTCGGTCGAACTTTGCTCAATCGTTTCAAAAGCATGTACACTATCATATCCACGTGGTGCTGTGCTGCATAGTATGTATTACACTCAAATTACAACTCGATTCCATGCACCGTACCATGTGTGCACACATGGCATAAGGCAGATAAATCGGACCAAAATTGATTGTTAGATGGCGGCGCCCGATCACGTGGGATTAAATAAGCTTATTTAAGGATGACAGATGAGGCGCTCGGAGCAGGTTTACATTATCCGTCTCCATTGTTCAATGTCGCATCTCTCCTTGCAATGTCATACCGCCTGTAATGGATGAAGTGATCGATATTGCTTCGCTCGAAGCGAAACCGCATCAGGGAGTTTTGTTTCGCCAGCCGCGGGCGTTGCAGTGGCAAGACAACGGACGACTCGTGAAGCGCAGCGACGACGAGCGACAAGCAGGCAAGTATCGCCGAATTTGGTTGTTCATGACTGTTAACTTGCGACTAATTCTTGATTACAGGCCGGTTCGAGCTCTTTCTTGATTTGCTCTACGTTGCGATTCTTGCGAATTTTGCAGAAAGCTTGGCTGAACATGTCACAGGTGCCAATTTGGCCAAGTATATAGTGAGTTGCTTGACAAATCTTGGCTTCTGACCGTCCAGAATACTCATCACCTTTCTTTAGCTAATCCTGGCACCAACCTGGCACATATGGAGCGATCTCAGGGAGATTATGAACTCTTTCTACACCGATGATCTTGCGCAACGAACTTTCATTCTTTGGGTTATGGCAGTGATGGTGTTGTATGCAAACAACGCGACCCTGGTGAATGAGGATATTGGGGCCATGAGAGCGGCAGTAGGCGCATACATGGTGGCAAGATTTTCATCAATCAGCATGCATTTGTTCTACTCGTTTGCCAGTTATCATCACAGGCGTCAACAGCGACTGTGGTTCGGCATGTCCATTTGCTGTCTTTGCCTTTACATCCCCCTTTACTTCGAGTCGGTGTCGATGAGAGGCAAGGCCGCGGCTGCTGCCGTGGCAATTGTTGTTGAAGAGTCTAGTTGGATATTTGCGTACTCGCCAGCGGCAAAGAAAATGTTGCGTGCCAGGTTCTCAACCGCGGTTGACATTTCACACGAAGTGGATCGGTTTGCTGCATTTTACATCATCGTGCTTGGCGAGTTTCTCTATGCAATTGTTGTCGGGTCCCCCGCGGCGATCGGGTTCAACAACAAACTGCTACTAGCTATCTGGACACTAATCATTGCATTCTGTCTCAATTGGCTTTATGTCAATAACGACGGTGCCGAAACATGCACGCATCCCTTGCGACACTCTGTGTACGCCGCTTTCGCCTGGAGTGCGATTCATTTGCCGTTGGCTGCGAGTTTGTTAGCGGGCGGGCACGTGGCAGCGCAAAGCGTGTCAGAAGCGGAGCTGACGGAAGCTCAGCTGTGGCTGCTCTGCGGAGGGATAGGCACAGGTATCTTTTGCGTATATGCGCTCGCGATGCTGAACAAATCTGAAGATGCGCCAGGAAAGCTGGTGCTCCCGAAGGTAGGTTTCTTTTGACGTTTTCTACGAAAGTGTTAGGTATTTACTCTCGCGTATTTTAGTGGGCTCGACTTATTTTTCGACCGATTGCTGGTATCATTGTGGTCTTGCTTCCTCTCGCTGAGGACCTCGAAGTGACAGCCGTCATGTCGATCATGATGGCACTCTTAGTGGTCTGTGTCATTTGGGAGAGCACCACCTGTTTGCTTCATAATGCCAAGCTCTGGGAGAGATGGGAGAATGTAAATTACGAAGACGAGAGTGAGAATACAAACCTCGAAGGTGTCATCACGAAATAGTCTTTTTTGGATAGAGTGGTCACTTTTGCATCGCGTTTTGGTAACTTAATATGTTTGATAATTTATTTGAATTGCGGTCTGGGGTCAATTCGGGTTGTTTTTTTGCCATACTAAGAGTGCATAATAATAGTTATTTCAGTTTATACTTACGCAAGCAGCGCAGCTCTTGTTTTACTGGACCAGACACGCTCTTGGGCTTACACTGCACTATGCGGAACTACTAGCTAGTCGCAAATATAATAATCTGTCTTCTATTGAGGATATTCCCTGCATTATAATAGACGATATTTTAAATTCATTAGATTTAATCGGTCCTGTTCTTTGTAGTCTAAATAGTTGAACGAGGGGCATCACCACTGCTGTCTCCGCCAGAGCATTGCCACGAGATGGTCATGTACGTGTATTGGAAAATGACAATTACCAAAACGGTAAACCTAGGCTCAACTATATTTGACACAATGGCGCCATTACGCTTGGAGTATCTGTATGGACAGACGAGCATATGTAGTCGCTCAGCCTCTCCTGCTCGAAAGGAGCTCGGCAGATTAGACAGCAGCCGACAGCCCAGCAATACCTGCAGTGCCTTCGTGATTTACAATACTTGTCAAATAGGATGTAGTCTATCGATGTGCCATGTTTTTTTTTTTTTTTTTGCGAGTCGGTTGTAATTGCAATGTAGTGAGTACGTCACAGCCAGGCCGGATCAAAATGGCTCCACAAGCCTTCATAAGCGCCCCGAACAGAACATCTGGCCCACTTTGAATTTATTCAAGACTAATTTCATAACTAGACTATAACAAGACTACAAACATTTCTATTACAAGATGAGAAAAACGCTCTTGCTCTCTTGCATTTACTTCGCTCTACTGACGCTGCTCCGCGCAGCATCGGCCGCCGTGATCACGACGTCCCTGGTCCTGACGACAACGTTCGCCAATCCCGACGGCATATACCGCGACGGCTTCCGCGTGAACGGGACCGACCCGGGGCCCGCGATCATCGCACGCGAGGGCGACACGCTCGCCGTCACGGTCTACAACCGCCTGCCCGTCGAGATGACGGTGCATTTCCACGGCGTCAGCCAGACGGGCACGCCCTGGTACGACGGCGTTCCGGGAGTCACGCAGCGCGCGATCCGCGCCGGAGGCTCGTTCAGGTACGAGTTTACGCTGGTGAGGCAGTACGGAACCTATTGGTATCACGCGCATCGTCGAGGGTATTATCAAGACGGCGTCAGAGGACCGGTGTATGTGATTGCGGACGGGGCACGGCCGCGCCCATACGAAGTCATTACGACAAACGAGGCAGAGCTTGCTGAAATCAGGCAACTTGAAACCAGTCCTAATTTTGTAGTCGCGAATGACTGGCACACTTGGAACGCGGATTTTGTCGCGTCCAGACAACAGACGCTAGGAATCGATCCATCTTGCGTGCAGAGTATTCTTATAAAGTAAGTTTCTCAGTTTCTCCTATGATGATCGTCAGTCACGTACTCACAACCGGTATAGTGGAAAGGGCAGGATCCTTTGTCCATCGAACGAAACGTTCCTGGCAGCAGCCGGCCCTGTGCGGAGAGCGATTTCCCTCGCGCGAACCGGCGGCGCGCCGATATACGACACCATGGGCTGCTGGAACACGGATTTCCTGACTCCAGGCATCGACAACGCCGGCGCAATGGCGCCGGGGTACTCTCCGCAGTGCCGACCGACCATGAGCGACCGACAGGTGTACTTCGTGAACGGTGCGCGCTGGATGCTGTTCAGCGTACTCAATACCGGCGCGGCGATGCCGTGGGTCATGTCAATTGACGGACACGACATGTGGGTCATCGCAGTTGAAGGCGCGTTCGTCACTCCGCAGCGCGTCAAGCAGTTGTACGCCTCTCTCGCTTCGCGCTTCCTCGTGCTTGTGAACACGGACAAGCCGTCTGGAGTATACACGATGCGATTCGCATCCACCTCGGCGGCACAGATCGTAGAAGGTCTCGCGTTCCTCTCGTACGAGTCGCCGGATATGACCGGGCAGCCCATCAGCCAACCTGCATTCGGAGACCAGTACCAAGACCTTGGAGGAAATCTCTTGTCGAGCGAGTTCGCAACCTTCGACAACACGAGAGCACGACCGTACGATAGCTCGCTTCGCATGCCGGTCGTGCGAGCGGATCGCACAATTACCCTGTACGCGCAAATGATCACTGGGAGCCAGTACTCACTGCTGCCGAATGGCGCGGGCATGGACCCGGCGGAAGAGAACGGCTGGCCGATCCTATTCGAAGGCGGAGATTTTTCCGGACCGACCACCATCGACGCCGACATCAGATACGGCAACATCGTCGATGTCATCATCAACAGCGCCACTAACAATGTGCCGCATCCGATGCACTTCCACGGGCACACGTTCCACGTCATCTCCCAGGCTCCCGCCGAGCCGTTCCCGTATGCGACGGTCGAGCAGGCCATGAACGAGAATTACACGATCAACTGGTTCAATGCACCGTACAGAGACACGTACGACGTCTTTCCCGGCGGGCATATTGTATTGCGCTTCATTGCAGATAATCCGGGCGCGTGGATGCTGCACTGCCATGTCAACGCCCATCAAATGGGAGGAATGGCGGTTGTGATTATCGAGAGCATAGAAATGGCGAGAGCAAACTTGACAGAGAGAGGGCTGAAGTACTTGGAGGGTCTTGCAGCGTAGGCACTTGGACGAGCGACTTTATTTCGTATTGTATTATTATTGAGAAGGAACGGTAGAATCCCATTAAACAAAAGCAAGTATAAAATTAGACAAATCAAATTGAATAATCGGACAAGATTTGAAGTCACGAACTCCCAACGGGCCTCGTTTTTTTGACGTCCCGCGAGCAGCGACAGGGCAGCCTAGTCACGATGAAACCGAATATACGGAGCGATGCTGCGCAGACCCGCGGCCGTGTGCTGTCGCTTATGTTTGGCGGGTTATTAGGACTTTACATTGGCACGAAGCTCATACCGTACGAGTTGGTAAGTGGACACCTGTGCTTGCGTTTCGGCTGCGATTCTTGTTGAGTGCTAACAGGCCAGGTCACACGCAACTCCATCCCGGAGCCCGATGCCGAAGACAAGCCCCGGTTTTTCCGCATGCGACTGGAGAACGCGAAGCCGCTCGAGCTGAAGCAGAAGTACCGCGACGAATTGCACCGGCTGGAAGTCGAGCGGCTCCGCACTGAGATTGGGGACCAGCAGGGTGCCCTCGACGAGACTGCCGGTGCGAATGCGACCGCAAGCAAAACTGCGACTACGTCTCCCGACGCCGGCAAGGATGCACTCAAGGGCCAGCAGTCGAAGCTGGCCGTGGCGAAAAAGGCAGAGGAAGAGGATTCGAGCACTGTGCGGGACGTGAGTGGGCTCGACGTGCGGAGCGAGGAGTTTAGAGAGGCGAGCAAGTTTTCTACGACGGAGTGGATGAAGCGAAAGTTTGGAGCGTCGCAGGACGACGATGAGACCAAGTGAACATTAGCCGTAATTGTATGTATATATATCTAGATGGGGGTGCGTAAATAAATACCAACTTGATTCATGAGTTCGTAATGTAATTTTAGACGATGCGGCTCGAGACAAGAGCGACTTTGATGAGATCTTATTGCAACTGGCATCCTCACAGTCCATAATGGCCACTCCAGATAGCAGCACGCCTCTCTTCTCCGCCTCGACCTACATCGACCCCGACGTCGCCGCCGTTCTCGCGCCCGAGTACACCGTCCGGCCGTTGCGCGCGTCCGACTACGCCGCCGGCGTGCTGGACGTCCTGGCCGACCTCACCCAGGTCGGCGACATCAGCGAGGCGCGGTTCGCCGAGCAAGTCGAGTTCATGCGGAGCCGGCCGGGCGAGTATTTTGTTATCGTCGTCGAAAAGGTCGAGACCGCGAAGGTTATCGGCGTCGGCACGTTGCTGGTTGAGAGGAAATTGTGCGTGGATCCGTTTGACTCGTTCCTGTGTTCCTGATTGCAGACTGACCGCGAATCATACAGTATCCACGAATGCGGTCTCGTTGGCCATATCGAAGACATCGCAGTAGCCAAGTCAGAACAAGGAAAGCGGATCGGAAAACGAATCATCGCGGCTCTGGACTACATCGGCCAAAAGGCTGGATGTTACAAGGCGAGTAGTCTATCTGTTCGACTATCTTTCTCATATGCTGACTTGATTTAGAACATTCTCGACTGCTCCCCTCACAACGAAAGGTTTTATGAAAAATGCAAGATGCCGCTTCTGAAATACTTGGCGCGGGAATATGTGGCCAGCGGCTAACTTCATATTTTAGGCGGCTACACAAATGGCGGCTATGAGATGGTAAGATGCTATCCCAATGGCAAGTCGCTTTTTATCGAGACTGACAATTCACAGGTGAAACGGTTCTAACTCGTTCATCTTTCGGCACGTTGTTGTTTTAATATTTACAAGAACAAACAAGCTAAATAAAAAGTATAAACCAATAATGACCTAGCTCATAAGCATGTTCACAGCCCACGGCACAGACAATGTCCGCAAGTCAGTGTAGGTTTGCCCGGTGCCGACAAACAGCACCGGGATGCCGGTTGAGTAGGTCATGTTGACCATGCTTCCAATCATGTCGCCCACCGTATCGCACTTGCTAATCAAAAAGAAGTCGAGGTTGCGGTTCGAGCCGAAGGCGGCGTTGAAGTTCCGCGCCTGCTGGACGGAGTCCGTGCCGACGAGGGCCTCGCCGACCATGACGATCTTGTCCGGGTTCGCGTACTTTGCGAACTTCTCGAGCGACGACATCAGGCGCGTGTCGTTGTGGCGCCGGCCGGCCGTGTCGATGAGCACGACGTCGAAGCCTTTCTCCTTGCCGTACGCGATCGCGTCGCGCGCGACATTCGCGGCGTCCTTGTTGTAGCCCTTCTCGTAGAGCTCGATCGTGCCGCCCTCGCTCTCCGTGAGCTGCGTGAGCTTCTTCACGTGGATGCGCAGCTGCTCGACGGCGCCTGAGCGAAACGTATCGCACGCGGCGATCAGAAGCTTCTTGTTGTTCTGCAGAAGCCAGAATGCGATTTTAGACAGATTCGTGGACTTGCCGACGCCGTTGACGCCGACGACGGAGATCACGTAGGGTCGCGCGGGTTGGGCGGTGTTGACGCGCTGGATCTCATGCAGCAGGTCCACGGACGTGGACGGCGTGAGAATCTTCCGCAGCGCGTCCTCCATCGCGGACCGGACAGTCTTTTCGATGGACGTCCAGCTTCCCGTCTTTGTGCCCACCAAGCTCTTGCTCACGACGTCGCACAGATACTGCGCAACTTCCGGAGCAACGTTCTTTTTCATCAAGTGATCTTTCATGCCGACGAGCGCCTTGTCGAGGTCCTGTTCGTTGAGCACCTTGCTGCCGATGATCTTCTTGAAATAGTCAAACCCAGACGACAACGCGCCTGACGCGTTCCCGCCAGCTTTTGTGTCGCTCTTGCCGCTAGTGGACAGGATCGAATTGATCTCGTCCGACAAATCCTTCAAGATAAAGTCGCCACCCTTTGTCTTTGTGCCCCAGTTTTTGACCGCCTTCTTCTCGTCCTCGAGCTCGCGCGCGGAGCTGCCATTCGCGACTGGTGTGTTCTCGGCGGCGACCGAGAAATCCAGCGGGCCGTCTTCGTCGCCGTCGACCTCGCGCGCGGACCCGTCAAAGTCCCACTTGCGCAGCTTCTTCTTGCCGGCCGCCGACTTCTTGCCCGCGGCGTCCTCGCTGCCGGAGCTGAACGGAGACGAGTCCATCCGCGACAGGCGGCCGGCAGCGCCGCCGCCGCGAGTGCGACGGGGGCCTGGCTTAGTCGACAGATGGCGCGGCACTTTCGCTGCCGGGCGGAGTTTGGCGGACACTGAAGCAGCCGGATCGGCTGACTGCGAGTCAGTAAGCTCGCCGGCGTCGCCGTCATCGTCGGCAGAGCTCGCGTTTGGCTCGTCGTCGTCCTCATCGTCGTCGTCCGCGGGTGCCAGCGACACGCCGCCGCCACCGGTCCGTTCGAGCTCGGCGTACCGCACGGAAAAGTAGTCGTCAAACTTGCATACCGGCAGCGTATCAGAGTCCTTGTTCTTCAATTCCTCCGCGTAGAGCGTCGTGAAAAGCTTCTTCACGCTCTCGAGAAGCTCGTCGATGAACGTGATTTGCAGGAGGGACTGGTACACGGTCTGCGCGGCAGAGTTTTCTGTTAGCCAATTGGCACCGTCATGCAACAAGCAAAAGCAGCAACACGTACGACGAAGATGATGCCGAGATCGTTCGCGGTCGTCCAGCGGACGGTGTACCGGTCGCGCGTGAGCGAGGTGCTGCGCCGGTCCTCGACGAAGACGTCGGCGACGAGCGAGTCGAGCAGGGCCGCGGACACGGGCTGGTAGGCCTTCTGCCAGAGCACGATGCCGCCGGTAGTGAAGACGGAGAAGTAGTCGATCATTGGAACTGCGGTTTGCGGATCAGGACGTGCTGGAGGGGGCGCAGAAAGATCGAGTGGGTTCGCCAGCGTGCGCCGGGTCCACGAACTAACTTCGCCACAAGCCTTCTTCCCAGTTCGGGCTCTCCACACTTGCTTCACACTCACAGCTACACCTCAACCGACCATGGCCGCTCTGCCCAAGCGAATCATCAAGGTATGTTGACGTTTCTGCGAGGAAGAACAAGCGAATGCTCATGTGTTTTGAAATCAGGAAACGGAACGGCTCGTTAGCGACCCGGTTCCTGGAATCGATGCCGTCCCCCACGAGGACAATCTCCGGTACTTCGACGTCACCATCGATGGGCCGTCGCAATCGCCCTACGAAGGTCCGCATTGAATTGAACTGCGTCTGAATTTAGACTGGGCGCTGACTCCGATTGTTTTATTTTTTTTTCTTTCCTCGCAGGCGGCGTCTTCAAGCTAGAGCTCTTCCTGCCCGAGGAGTATCCCATGGTCGCGCCCAAAGTCCGGTTCCTGACGAAGATATACCATCCCAACATCGACAAGCTTGGCCGGATTTGTCTGGACGTGCTGAAGAGTAGGTGCATGTGTTGAATTTACTGCAGTCTTTTTGCGTCTACATCAAAAGCTCACGCAGATTATGTCTAGATAACTGGTCACCCGCGCTGCAGATCCGCACTATCCTGCTGTCGGTTCAAGCCTTACTTGGTGCACCCAATCCGGTAAGTTCTTGATCGCACGAATATGCGAACGGGCTTGTTAGTTCTTGCTCCAACTACGGCCGCTGACAGTCTCCAGGACGATCCTCTCGCAAACGACGTCGCGCAGCGGTGGAAGGAGGACGAGCCCTCAGCGATCGGAACAGGTACAGTGCATGCACATGGCTCCTCCCGCATCGTTCTCCGGGCGCAAGCTAACCATCGTCAAACACAGCCAAGGAGTGGACGGCGACGTACGCAAAAGCCGACGCTGCCGAATAGAGACGGCTTTACGGGTTCCATCGGGTCCTGGCTGCGAAATGCAACGGATCGCTCGGTCTTTCTCTGCAGGAAAGGAATTATCACAATATAGCATGCGGTCGGGTTTCGTGGTGAAAGGAAGGGTTTTATCCATTTTTTTGATGTGGTATATGGCGGGTCACATTGCAAGCGTTGTGTCAGTGAGAGTGAGGTGCGTTGTGCGTGCATGGTAGATGTGCTGCATTTCATATATCTGTTTATTATTGTTGCTCGGCGGACCTGGAACGTAATCGGATGAACTATTATGATATGATACTATGCTGAAAGAAACGCCTTTGCGCTTTGCTTTGGCGCTCGTAGCTGCCATGGATACTTCATCGCTGGCTCTTTCACGGGCTAATCGAAGTGATCCAGTGGGATGTAAATTGAGCATATATTTTTAATCTTTTATGTACACCGACAATTCCGTTGCAGGCAAATTACCGAGACGATGAACCCCTCCCTGCCATCTTTCTCCATGTCCATACATAAGTGGAAACATGCAACATGAGTTGTCGCTCGACAAAACCCGCCAAGAAGATAAGATGCAGGCGGCAGCTATTATCTCAAGCAACAGCCGCGCTCTGTGGAACGGCCAATTTAGGTGGTAAGGTCCATGATGCTGTGGAAATAAAAGAAGAGGTTAATCACCATGGAACACGCCAGAATATATAAAGAGCAGACCAAAATAAAAGAAAGTAGAAGCATACCTGCTGACGATGTCGAAGTTGTTTTTCCGGAGCGCCTTGACAGCCTTTGCCCGCGACACGCTGGCCTGTGTGACGACGAGGTCGATGTCCTTCGCCTCGATGCCGGTCTCGTCGACCTCCTCGTCGTCGTCCTCCTCCACCGGCGCGGCCTCAGTGATCTGCGAGGTGACCTCCTCCGACAGGGTCGGCGGTGCGGTCGTGGTAGCCGCAGCATCGGTCGCGGCGGACTCGGCCATCTGGACGGCCTGCAGCTGCTGGGCGAGGTTGTTCTGGCTGAGGTCCTCGATCTTGGCCTCGCCGAAGACGATGTACGCGCCCGACGCGGCCGAGCGGTACACGTCCGGGTTCGAGACGACGAAAAGGATGTTCTTGGAGCGGCGCAGCGTGACGCGCGTGATGCCCGGGACCGGGGTCAGGCCGAGCTTGACGATCGCCTTGCGGGCCTTCTTCTCGTTGCGGGAGTAGACCGTGACGGAGGCGCCGGCGGGGATGCCCTCGTCGCCCGACGACGACGACGCGTCGTCCTCGACGGCCGGGCCGTGAGAGTGGGTGTGCTCCTCCTCGTGGACGTCGGTGATTTCCTCGATCGACATTGTGCTTGTTGCTGCTGGTGGGTGTGAATGCGACGAAGCTGGGGGTGGGGGTCTGGACTGACTGACGTCGTGAACTGAGTGCGTTCGGGGCGGGTTTGGCGGGCGTTAGGGTTTAGTATGGGCTTTTCGGCGGTCGCGGGGAAGACGCGAGTTAGGGCTAAACAGCAGTCACGCGCCACTTGTGGCTTGGGGCTCGTGGCTGAGCCGCGCCCGCCGTACGATAAGGTTCGCTTGCCGAGAAGCCACAGCCGCTTTCGGCATCGGGCGTGGCGCGGGCGTGGCGCAGGATCCGCGTCCGATAACAGCATAATCATCGAGAGTCAAAACCCATCATCACATTATTCTATGTACGTCCCCATCCGGTGTTCTTTGCTTGCGGGGAGCTTGCGGGGACAACAAAACACGACAAATAAAATACACAGGCAGAGCCAAGCCTTCCAAAGGAAAAAAAAAAAAGAGGAAACAAGTTGTACAAGACAGAAACCAAACAACAAAACGCCGTTACAAAAAAACGAATAGTTCGCCCAGACCACACAGAAAAAGAGAATCGGCCAAATAGGAAGAGTGGTGTGACTATGGAGCCCAAAATAACACATGGCATATGACACAAGTCATAACGCGACATATGACAACCCCCACGCGGTGACGAACGTGCAATAATACGCTCTGCATCTTCTGCTCGAACGCACGAAAAAGGAATCGTAGTGTAAAAAATATGCTTCATCAACTTTTGTTGAGTTAGTGAGGATAGATGCTGACGTGTCGCAAGACGGTAGTGACTAAAAGTCCTAATTTTTCCATCTTCTCACGCTTAGCGTGCAGCTACAGGAAGGCCTGCTTATAAGTCAAAGAATGCGTTTCCAGTGGGAGCGTTCTCGGATGTCGGCGACGGGAGTGGTGTCACCTCAGGGATGGAGGCTACGGAGGGCGACCGCATTCCGGGCGACCGCATGGTTATCGGGCTCAAGGGCATATGCACGTTCTCACATGAAATATCTGTTCAAGATCAACGTCAGCAGGGACGCTTGACCGTAGGCAACCTGGACACTGGCATACCTGATAGCTGTGCGATCGCAGTCATATACCGACGCACAAACGCTTCCGAGCGATTCAAGTCGATTTCTAGCTTCCGTCGCTTTTCGGCATGCTTTGTGATTTCTGCAGCAGCTCATCGTTAGCCGAAAAATTCAATCAACTTCCCCCCAACAAAAAAGAGTAAAGAGCACGCACCGTCAGGATTCGTGCGGATCGACTCCTCAAGCTCCTCGAACTCCTCGGTGTCGACCTGCAGCAGGTGTCGTATTTCGGATGACCGCCGCATTGTTTTTCGCAGTGTCGACAGCAGGTGCGACATCTGCTCTGCCTCCGGCAGGCTCGAGAGGTCGAAGCCCGACATCGTGCGCATGAGCTTGTGGGACGGGTGGTGGTGCGACCGCATGCCGGACCGGGGCTCCGCGAACGCGGTCGTGACCAGGGGCGAGGTGGAGGCAGACGCGGGCGCCGACACGGACGCGGCCCGCGCAGGAATCTGCGCGCCCTGTTGTGCTAGGGGCGCGGAGTTGAGCATGCCGTGATGATGCGTGTGGGCCGGGGATGGGATCTGCGGGGGGCGAATGGCGGACAGGAGAGGAAGAGCGCGACGGACAAAATAGGAAGGCAAAACAATACAAAACCCTTAGTCTGCCCCTCTCCCCATCCCCCTATCCCCCTATCCCCCTATCCCCCTACAGTGCCCCTTTTCCCCCTATTTTTGTGCTATGATTATCCAGGCGCATTTGGCCAGCAAAATTTGATGAACGTCTAACTACGCGTAACAGAGTTTGATTGAAATAATTATGTACGATCCGAAGAACCGGCTTGTCATTATTGTAGTCGTCAATAATACGATGCGCCAAACTATCCGATGTAGACCAGCAACCCCTTCAAATCTCGTCTGCATGGAAAAGAAAGGGGATATGTCAGCACGACCATGTCCGGACACTCCAAAGCAACAACGCCCAGCGCGCGACTCACCGATATCGAACTCGAAGTTGCACTCCTCGTCGCCCTCGTGGCCGTAGGTGTCGGTTTCGTTGATCTTCGCAGTCTCGGGCTGGAACATGCTCCGTCAGTACACTTTCCCCGACCAAGCAAGCATGCAAACAACTCACCAACTCCCCGTAACTCTTCAAACTTCGTGCCTCGTCCGCGTTGTATTTTAGAATGACGTCGCCCTGGTTGTCCTGGAAGTCGCGCAGCGAGAGAAGGATGATGTCACCCTGATTAATCCAGACCTGCTAAACGTTAGACGGCCGTCGCGGACAAAATGCAGAACAGCAAATGAAAAAAAAATGCGGACCTTCTTGCGAAGCTTGCCGCGAATGTGTGCTAGCCGCTTCTCGCCATCGAAGCACTGTGCCTCCAGCCGGCCGTTTCCAAGCATTTTCACGACCTGCGCGTATTCTGCAATGGCGGCGTTAGCAAGCTGCGGGCGTCACCAGTCAAGAGTTCTCCTCTGCCACAAACACAGAAATAGCACGCACCCTGTCCGTCTTCTTTGAACACGAGCTCGCGCTTCTCGTCGTCGTTCTCATTCTTTCCTCTCCGGCGATTCTATCAGACGGAGCCTGGTTAGTCTCTCCGGCCAGATATATGGAGATTGTCCACACGACCACTCCTTCTATGTCGCGTACAGCGGGACGAAATCTCGCGGTGATATTTTACTTACTTTGCCACCCTAACGAAGACAGATGTTAGCAAGTCTGCAGAATGACAACTATACTCTCCTCTGCCGGCGGCACGCGCGCACCGTCAACGGGACCACAGTAGCAGGACAAAACGTACTTTTCCTTTATTCTTCGGCATGACGGGCTCTGACTATAAGCGATGAACTGGAAGGAACCCAGTGAGATCGATGGATGTTCAGGAAACTTTTGGGAGCGCAGCCGGCAATTTTTTCGCGGTTTGGGCACGAATTTCAGCCGCGGCGGATTAGTATTGTTGGGCCCTGTACCTTCTCCTATCGCCGTGGCCTTCACTTAGTCTTGAATTTCGCGGGCTACGGGGACTACGAGCTGGAGTGTTTGTGGCTACGACCGCGACGGCGACGGCGACGGCGACCGGCCCGCTTGCCAATGCCGTGCTCTTGCCGTGCTGGCCGCGTGCTCGTCCGCCGTGTCGGGCCGCGTGCGCATGCAAACGCGCCTGACCGCCAACTAAGGCACGGCGTCGCGGGATTCTGTGCCGTAAATGCACCGGCGTTTGCGCCTTTGAGCAACTCCCGCCTCGAGCTGCTCGAACATCGCGACACGCAGGCATAATAAGGCAGAAGGCAGTCATCAGATAGACACATCCCGTATCACGAGCACTGCATCTCACCCGCCCATGTATTCACAGTCGTCGCGCCGGACAACCCCGTCCTCGCCTCCGCTTCACCACCCCGTCCCGCAGCATCCCATCCCGCCCATGCGCTCGCCCCCTCCAGGGCAGCCTAACGCCGTGCCTCTCAACGTGAACCCATACCTTCCGCGGTCTGGTGCTGGCGGCAGCGGCAGTCGCACGGGTGCGCCCCAGGGATACTCCAACGATCCGCAGGACGCAAGCGGCCGCTACGGCAACCTGTTCAACGATGCCACGGCACAGGTCGGGCTGCAGGTCGGCAGGAACGCCGTGCTTGCGGGACAGGAATACGTCGAACAGAACTTTGGAAAGTTCTTTTCGTTTTCTGTGCCGACGCTGAAGAGCTACTTCCACGTTTCAAACGCATACGTCGCCCGGAAATTGGCGCTTGTTCTGTTTCCGTGGAGGCACAAGGCATGTGATTATGCGCCGAGTGTTTGCTGATGATGCAACCGTACGAATTGCTAACATGCCATACGTTATTTGCAGCCATGGACACGGCAATCAAAACGATCCGAAGTGTCAGGATCGGTCGAGGGCTACCAGGACCCGCGCGATGACATCAACTCGCCGGACATGTACATTCCAGGTACGTCTGATGGCTCCAATAACAAACGATATACTTCTCTACTGACAATGCGTAGTCATGGCATTCACAACATACATTCTCCTGTCATCAATCTTCGCCGGTATTCATGGCGTATTCCATCCAGAGATCCTTGGATACATAGCCTCCATGGCCTTCGCCATTGTGATTTTTGAAATACTGGGTCTGAAGCTCGGTACTTACCTTCTCAGCATTTCCGGCGAATCCCAGGTCCTTGATTTGGTAGCATACAGCGGCTACAAGTTCATTGGGCAGGTGGCTCCTGGTTTTCTTGCACTTGTCTATCTAGAAGAGGCACTCGTCTAACTTTGTCTTCCAGTGTGATATTGACCATGATCGCCGGAGCGCTAACGCCGGGTCTGGTCATTAAATACACCGTGTTCCTGTATACATTTGCGGCAAACGCCTTTTTTCTGGTAACTATCCGCTCTCCATCTCGGTCCGGAAAGGCATGGCTGGCTAACATTTTGTACTTCCTTGCATTAGCTGCGGTCTCTCAAGTACGTGGTGCTTCCCGAAACGAATTCGACGGCGACGTCGACCAACGCGCCACAGCGCCAGCGCCAGCGCCGGATACAATTTTTGTTTGTGTACAGCTTCATTTGTCAGCTTGTGCTCATGTGGCTGCTGATCAAGAGCTAGCTGTGGTGGTGGATATATTTGTTGCATTGAGTGCTATTGTGGTAAAAGAATAATATGGGATAACACTGTATAATGACAACGATTATTCTGAAATGGGAAGGATGATTAATAATTAGCCACGGGCTTGGTTATATAAGATAGTGAAACAACGGTTGACTCGCGAGGGGCCTAGCCGAACTTTGAGCTGGCCGTTCGGCGACCAGAGAAGGCCTCGTCCTGAATAGCGAGCCAGTAGAGGGGCAATTGAATAAGTCGAGCGTAATCATTTGACGGGGTTCCGGGCCATCCCATGGGCCGATTTCCCGTGAAGTTGTTGTGGTCTCGGAGAATTGTTTCTGTCAAACCGAGTTCGTATCGCCACATCACGATTATGACGTCTCGTTCATGCATCATTAGTAAACCTTCAAAGTTCGCAACGCCCAAACCAAAAAACCAGAACCACAACCACAACCCCGGATCAACGACGCAAGCAACATATATAAAGACGCCGGAGATCCTGCTATCAGTCTTCATCAAGTCAAAGTCTACGACATCGTCTTCCTCCCTTCAGGTCATCCATCGTACGCGACTCTCCATCTCAACACTCACAATGGCATACCCGTCTCCGCTCAACGCAGTCCCGCGCGCTCTCAATCCCTCGATCTCGATCCTGTCCACGCCGTTCAAGCGTGTTGGTCTCTTCCAGATCGGCGGCCGCGAGACCATCGTCACGCTCAATGACGCCGCCGCGTTCGTTGTCGCGCCCGTGCCCTTCACCGAGGACTCGGCCGCGCTGCTCGGCGCCAAGGACGTCAAGTACATTCTCGCGCCGGACATCGAGCACCACATGGCGATCAAGTCCTGGAAGGAGAAGTACCCGGGCGCGAAGGTCATCGGCCCGGAGGGCCTGCGGGCAAAGAAGGCGCACGAGGGCGTGAACGTGGACTACGAGATCACCGTAGCGAACAAGAGTGTCTCGCCTGCCGAAATCGGCATCGACGACCCTTTGATCGAGGACGTTTTCAAGTTCGTTTTCATTCCGGCTCACGGAAACAAGGAGATCGCGCTCTTGCACGTGCCCACAAAGACGATGATTGAAGCCGACTTGCTGTTTAATCTTCCCGCCATCGAGCAGTACTCAAAGTCTAGCGTCAACTTCCGTGGGGGGTTTTCAAGGATCTTTAATGCGGCATTCCACCCGGAGTCCTCGTGGCACAAGCGGATCGCGTCGTCGTCGCTGTCGTCGGACAAGGCTGGCGCGAAGGTCGGGCTGAAGGCCGTCTACGCGTGGGACTTTACCACGATCATTCCCTGCCACGGACAGGTCATCGACCACGACGCAAAGGCAAAGTTCGAGAAGGTTTTCCATGATTTCCTCGCGTAAGTGCGGAGTTTGGCGTTTTTCTAGATGTGTATAGTACGGGACGGGATATTGCTGCTAGTGGGCTGTCACTACATAGGTTAATCGAAGTAATGTAATAATGATATACAGTTCTCTCATTTGACATACCAAATCCGGGCTCCCCAGCGACAAAAGAGGAAGGTTTCCCGCTTAGGCAACAGTAGCGCCGAAATAGGGCCCGACCGCAACTCTAAACGGGGCGGTCGCCGTACGGTCACATGACGTCAGGCGATGAGCCATCCGAATTACAAAGACCAAGCATCAAGCTTCAATGTTCTAATTCCACGATCGCAAGTTCCATCGGCCGTTTCCAGTTCTGCGGCCTATCCGGATCAATTGTCTCGGCGGTTTGTTTTTCCAACCGGCGCGTCTCCTATTACACACCTGAACATGCAGCAGTCGTCGTCAGGCACCGCGGCCACGCCCGCAGCGCCTTTCAACGCCCCGGTCTCCGCGGCCTGTCTTGCGTGCAGGTCCCGCCACCTCAAATGCGACGCGACCATCCCGATCTGCCGTCGCTGCAGCGATGCGCACCGAGAGTGCGTCTACGTCAAGTCCCGGCGTGGGTGGAAACCCCCGTCAAAGGCGTCGGCGGCACAGGCGGGCAGCAGCACTGAGTATTCGTCCGTGCCAGTTCCGGATCATTCGTCAGCGTCAAGCAAGAGACGATTCGACGAACACGATCTCGCGACTACTTCCGACTCCGTCGTTGCCTCTTTGCCGTTCTCGAAGCTTGCGTTAGCCGCCAACTTGTCTGACAATCCAGACTCGGCTCCTTCCCTCGTCGACTTGTTCTATTACTACTTTCACCATGCCCATCCGATCATCGTGCCGCGCGACTGCTACGCAACGCTCATGAGCGGCCAATTCGATCCCGAGACGGCGTCGGATCTCAAGAACGTGCTCTCCCCGGTCGTCCACTACATCGGCGCGTTCTATTCCAAAGACGCAAACAAGGATCTCTACAAGAAGGCTGTCGAGGACACGATTATCGCCGCGCGCTCGTCGTCGACCGACCACAGCCAAAAGTACGAATGCCTGCTGAAGCCGTCGATAATAGCCATACAAGCGCTTGCGATGTACTCCATCGTCCTCCATGCCGACAGCGAGCAGGGCAAGTCACTGGTGATCAAGGACTTTGCTGTCGACATGGCACTATCTCTCGGACTGCATCGACAGGAGACCCTAGATGAGTTTGTGGATGTTTCGTGCATGAGCAGTGATTTGCGATTCAAGCAGATCCTTCGAGAGTCGATGCGTCGGACGTACTGGTGCCTGTACATCTTTGACGCCTGTATCTCGCTCATGCGTCACAAAACCTCTTTCAAGCTTTATGACCTTCCTAGCAACGTCGGCTTGCCGTGCGAGGATGAGGAATATAAAACCGGCGTACGTAGTGGATACTCTTTTTGAGGAATGCTCCTTTTCTCTTACCATTCATTGCACACAGAACATACCGAAGCCGCGTACTATTAATGAATTTACTAACCGAAGCCTCAGCAACAACCCAAAGTCCTTCTCGTCACTAGCGTTTGCCGTCGGCGCCGGACAGATCGTCGGCGTCCTGATGGCGGTATTCCGTACGTCCCCCATGGACGACAGGGCCTGCGAGCTTGCAGAAAACACCATCGCCTCATGGCTGCTAAGTGTTCCGAAACACAAGCGGGATTTCTTCGTGCGCCGACAAGCTCCAGGGTCGTATAGCAGCGGACCGTCCGAGGAGCTCGACGAGACGATGGTGTTTGCGCATATGGTTGTGTACAACTGCTCCATTGCCATTCATCGGAGTCTTTCAAGGCTCGCGCTGATCCAGTGGACCTACGCGGAGTACGAGACCTTGTGTATCACGCCGCAGTCGCTGCTGATATCCTTCCGCGCGCGTGCGGCGGAGAATGAGGCGATGGGCAATCCGCACGGACGTGCCGGTGCGAGCGCCTACGATTACGAGGACGATTACGGCGGCGACGACTCGGGGAAGTCGGCGACAAACAGCGGCAGGGAGTTTCACACGGTGAAGTGCATCCAGGCCGCCGACGAGCTCTTGCGCTTGCTCACACTCTCGCCAAACACAGTCGTCAGACGAACCCCGTTCTTCTCCTGCGGCGTGATGTCTTCGTTGCTCGTGCACCTCGTGACAGCCGTCTGGGTTCTGTATCCTGTCTCGAAAGAAAACCAAGATCGCGAATCCGTGTTCATAAAGGAGCGAATCAGACTTGGGATCGGAGGCCTGAAGGCGATGGAGGAGGTGTGGAGTACGGCGACAATGACGTTGAGTCAGATCAAAGAGGCTGCGCATCTTGCATTTCAACAGTATGAGTCCGTCGATAGGTACTTGACTCAGGCCATCACCTCCACGGCGGCATCCGCCGCCAAAAGACAAAAGACGCACGACGACAATTCTCGGACCAGCGAATCACAGATCGTGATGCCAGTCCAGGCCAGCAACTTCGTTGTTGATCGGTCACCTGCCGCCCAAACCAATGTTTTGCCCCACGGTAGCATTGAAGCATATGGACTGGCCGCTGATGGAAACTACGGCGACTTGCAAAACTTCGCTGGCGGTTTCAACTACCCGGTCGACTTGGCGTCCGAATTGATGAGCAGCGACGGCAACACGATCACGACCGGAGGCAGTGACACGGCATCTCTCCGTACCTTCTACAACAACAACTCGCCGAGCAGCCAGTCCAGCGGCACGAGTGCGTCGGCTCCGTTCGATTCGCAGGCGAATGAGGACTATTCCGCTCTCTTGTCGGCGCCTCTGCCGGAGCCTGGCCCGCTTCAGCAGGTGGAGGAGTTCCCGTACCTTACCGAAGCCGACATGATCGCGCTGCAAGACATGCTCGCGACCGATCTTCCGCAGCCGATGATGTCGGAAGCCGAGATCCTCGGTATACTCGAACAGGACCAACTCGATCAATTTCATTGCCAAGCGTCTGAGGGTTTGACCGAGCTGCCTTGGCCCTACTTGCTGTGATCTTTCTTTCATTTTAAATTCGTGCAGTATTTATTGAGCACACTGTCGGTCTTTTTAACTGTGGGTATTAGGGGCAGCAACACTTCGTTTTTATATTAGTGCGTTTATGGTTTTTTTGTGTATAAATCTTACGGCGATAAACAAAGGGTATCAGATATAGAAGACGTTATTGAGATTATTGTACTGTATATATTAGGGATTATTCAGTTTTTTTTGATCATAGATCTGTGAAGTACGTATGTCGCAAGTTCGGTGTCCGGATTTGCCGTGACAGCAATACTTTATTTTTGAGACCGCGAACGAACGATGGGTCGGGTTAGCGGAAACAGACAAATCTGCAAGGGATTGCGGGAGCCGACGGTGGAATGTGGACGCTGCAGGCGCGACGTCACAGAGCGAATCAGATTTAATGGAAGTAAGCCTAGTAATACCTTATACCGGTCAGACTATTGGATCACCAGTAGATTTGCCAATGTATTAACAGACAGTAACTATCTGGGCTCGTTGAACGGTGCAAAATGATTAGATTAATGCGAATTAAATATGTACAGTATAAAGCATCAAGCCTTGTTCAAGAAAAACTCGCGTGAATCCTTGCACGCGTCATTAGTGCACATGGGACACCTGAGCGCGAACTGCGAACTGGCCACGTCGTCTTGTTTCAGATGCGCGCTCGCGATGTCGGCCAGCGCCTGAATGAACGTCGGGCTGCCGTTCAGGGACTCGGCGCGCTTGATGCCGGGCTCGCCGGCCTCGGCGATCATCTCGAGGTCGAGCTCGTGCAGGGTCTCGATGTGGTCGCTCGTGAACGCGATGGGGACGATGACGATGTTGGTGTCGCCCCGCGCGACGAGCGCCTTGACCGTGTCCGCGGTCTGCGCGCCGAGCCACGCGGACGGGCCGACCTGGCTCTGCCAGACGAGCCGGTACGGGTTGGGGATGCCGAGCTGCGCCATGACGGTGCTGACCGTCGCGGCGACCTCGGCGGGGTAGGGGTCGCCGCGGTTGACGACCGACATGGGCAGCGAGTGGGCGGAAAACAGCAGGATGACTTTGTCGCGCACTTCGGGGTCGTACGTCGCGAGCTTTGCCTGGATGCGCTCGCCGAACGCCCTTGCGAGACCCGCGTGCGTCGGCCACCTGTCGATCAGGCTCCACTTGATCGTCGACTCGGGGTCCAGCCGCTGCGAGATCCGCCAGAGCTCGTTCAGGCTGCTGCCTGTGGTCGAGCACGAGTACTGCGGGTACTGCGTGAACGCGACCGCGCGCGTGACGCCGTCGCTCTGCATCCGCGCGAACGTGTCCTCCGTCAGCGGCGCCGCGTACCGGAACGCGACGTACGGCAGGTGCGGCGCGGTCTCGGGCGCGACGCGGTCGAGGATCTTGCACATCTCGGCCGCCTGGTACTCGGACCACCGCCGGATCGGACTGCCGCCGCCAATCTCCTCGTAGTGGTGCGCGATCTTCGGCGTCCGGCGCCAGGCGATGAACTTGGCCAGCGGGGCCTGGTACTTGCCGAGCGGGATCAGGTCCCCGTCGGCAAAGAGCCGGTGCAGAAAGTCGTACACCTCGGGAGTCGTGGACGGGCCGCCCATGTTGAGGAGCACGACGCCCTAAAGCTCGCAAGTCAGTCCATAGAAAAAGCAAATGAACAGCACAATTAAGCAAACATACCGTCTTTCCCTTCGGCGCTGACTCTGCAGCTGTGGCTAGACTCCGTCGGAAAACTCCACGAGTAGACGATTGTAGCAGCTGCAGCGCTCGTGGATGCATTTTTTGCATTATAATGTGGACGAGGGAGCTCTTGAGAGATCTTACGATGCGATAAGACAAGGGCCATTTTGGTCCCCGGGCACACACGTGATGCTGTCACGTGCTCGCGCGTGTCAGGGCAAATGTTAAACAGAGTCCGAGATCGCGATGACGCGCACCGAGATCAACAAAAGCACGGCAACATCAGACCGTCCACTATGGAGTACGACGACATGTTCCAGCCTGCCTCGGCAGATATTGATGATGCGATTGCGGAATTTGTGCGTTTTCTTTTGATTGCCGCGGTTGCAGCAAGTGCGCTTACGCAAGATCACAGGACTACAAGAACCAAAAGGACGCAGTCCTATTCTGCATTGACGTCTCGCCCGCCATGCTCGAAGAGATCCCCATACCGAGTGACAGGAAGAGCGGCAACAACGGCAACGGCAGCGCGGACCGCGATGTCTCGCAAGCGCCGACGACGACCTGCGCGGCCCGCGTCGCGCTCGAGGCCGCCTACAGCGCGCTGCAGCAGCGCATCATCTCGCAGCCGAACGACGCGGTCGGCATCCTCCTGTTTGGCACGCGGGACAAGACGGACCCGAAGTTTGACGGGTGCTTTCTGCTGATGCCGCTGGACGTGCCGGATGTGAAAATGATACGCAAGATCAAGGATATTCTCGAGGGTGAGTTCTTCTTGATTCGGCCCCTCGAGTGCGTGCAAGGCATTAACATGGACGCCAATTCTGCAGATGACGACGAATTCGAAAAGGTGTTCACGCCGGCGGACTCGCCTCCGCTTATAAGCCATGTGCTCTTCTGCGCGGCGCAGCAGTTCACCAGCAAACTGGACCGCTTCATCTTCCGCCGCCTGTTTCTCATCACAAACAACGACAACCCTGCCACGACGCCGAAGGACCACAAGGCCGCGCGCACGCGCGCGCGCGACCTCGTCGAGCTCGGCATCCGCATCGAGCCGTTCTTCCTCGCGTCCGAGAACCGCAAGTTCGACACGACGAAGTTTTACGAAGACATCCTGTACTTCAGTGTCGGCGAGGACGACGCCGCTGCCGCGTCTGCCGAACCGGCACTGGCCGGCATGGCTGCGGGCGGGAACGGGTGGGCGCAGCCGATAGCGTCGATTGAGACGTTTGAGATGCAGTCACTTGTCAAGGCAAAGCAGACGCCGAGACATGCAGTCTTTACTATTCCGCTCGAGATCGCTCCGGGAAAAGTCACGATAGGAGTGAAGGGATACGTGCTGTTTACGCGGCAGATAATAGCAAAGTCTGCGTATGTCTACATGAAGGGCGAAGAGCCTGTGCTCGTGAAGAGCCGCGCCGAATATCTGCTGCCGCGTTCCACGGCAGATGAGGAACGCGCTGCAGGTGGCCAGGTAGTGCCGCGCGCAGCGGCAGGTGCCGCTCAGAAGTCAAGTCAAGAACCGGAGGCACCGGAAATCCAGCGCGGGTATCCCTTCGGCGGCGACATTTTGCCGTTTTCAGCTGAGGAGCTGGCGGCGTTGCGGAATTTTGGAGAGCCCGGCATACGGATACTGGGGTTCAAGCCGATGGAGCTCCTGGACATGCGCATGACATGCCGCAACTCGATATTCATATACCCGTCCGAGGAAGAGTACGTGGGCTCGATCCGCACGTTTGCCGCGATGCACAAGGTTCTCGTGTCGGACTCGAAGTTCGCCGTCGCGTGGATGAAATCCGCCGTGAACGCGCCGCCCGTGCTGTGCCACCTCGTGGCGGCCGAGGAGATCATCGAGACGCGCAACGGCCGCGACGAGCAGGTGCAGGCGCCGGGCTTCTACGCGCTGCGCATCCCGTTCGTGGACGACATCCGCGACTACCCCGTGTCCGCCATGACGTCGTCCCTGCCGGACGACCGGGCGCCGGCGAACCTGGTCGAGGCCGCAAAGTTCATGGAAAACGTCGACATGCCGCGGGGGTACGACCCCCAGCGGTTCCCGAACCCGGCCCTGCAGTGGCATTACCGGATCCTGCAGGCCGTCGCGTTCGAGGAGGCTCTGCCGGAGGCCCCGGACGACTACACGCAGCCTAAGTACAAGTCGATACACAACCGCACGGGCAAGCACGTTCTTGTGTGGCAACATGAGGCGGAGAAGATAGCGAAGCAAAGGAAGCTGTAATATAGGTGCAAATACTGTAACATAGGTGCAGAATACAAGTCGATGGCCGTATAGAAAGAGTCTGGTGCCCTAACCCGCTGAGGTGAATTTGATGTGGTGAGGCTCTCACTTTTGTCATGAGAAGATGAGGCTATAACCGCAATCAAGAAGACACATAAACCAAATGGCAGATTCCAGTAAAGCCCCCGATCGGGGCATTACTCTTGAAAGAGGCAAGTCGTGTGTATAGAGCAAGCGGCCGCGCTGACCGAGCAACACGCTGACATGTCGAGACAGGACTCGTGAAAGGGGGCACGGTACATTTTATGAACCCGGCTGTATGTTGATTTCTACGATTTGCTAAAACGTATTTCCTTCGGGTTGAGCTAATTTGATGTGCCGTGCAGAGGCTGATAGAGAAGATTATTCGGGAACGGATATTTGAGTCTCTATACTGGAAGGAGCAATGTTTTGGTCTCACAGGTGAGCAGGCCCGCTGCGGTGCTGTTTTTCTTTCGCATGTGGATTTAGAATCGCTAACGCGGCAGGGACACCAGCGGCCACGATATGCGATCGCGCGGCAGAGTTGACCTACGTCGGAGGCCAGTACGGCCAGCAGCGGCCGACGCCGTTTCTGTGTCTCGCGTTCAAGATGATCCAGCTCCAGCCCGAGCGCGAGGTCGTGCTCGAGTACCTCGCGGCCGAGGACTTCAAGTACCTCCGCGCGCTGGCCGCGTTCTACGTGCGCCTGATGTATCCGGCCGCGGACGTGTACAAGCACGTCGAGCCGCTCCTGAACGACTACAGAAAGCTGCGGGTGCGCGGCGCGGCCGGGTTCAGCCTCACGCACATGGACGAGTTTGCGGACGCGCTGCTGACGGAGGAGCGCGTGTGCGACATCGCGCTGCCGCGGCTGCCGAAGCGCATTGTGCTGGAGGACATGGAGGAGTTGGAGCCGCGCGAGAGCGCGCTGGGGAGTGAGTTGGAGGATGACGACGACGACGACGACGACGACGCCGACAGCGCGAGTGAAAGCGGGTGAACCGTGCCGGTGGGCACGCGGTCAATGTATTTCTACTATGTACAGTACACATACAGCCATACGCAAGCGAGAGAGGCTCTTTTCCTCCCCTCCCCTTCTAGGGCATCATACATGTTGTCTCTTTAAGACTTTCCTTCTGGCTTTTCTTCTGGTGCCTATTCTGGAGACTCCTCCGGCGCCGACTTTTCAGACTTTGCCGGCGCCGACTTTGCAGACTTTGTCTCCGCCGCCGGGCCGGGACGTGGGAGCTTTGGGAGCAATTCGAACTGGCACTGGTATCAGCAAACGGGTCTTCATGGCAGCAGCAGCAGCAGCAGCAGAACTCACCTTTCGGAATATGCTCGCGACAGTGTCCGTTGGCTCAGCACCGACGCCGAGCCAGTACCGCGCGCGGTCAAAGTCGATATAGATCTCCTTAAACAACTTCTTCACTGTCGTGTTCTCGATGTCGGGGGCGAAGGGCTTCGGGATCGCCTCGTAGGTGCCGATGACCTCCAACGGCAGCCGTCGAGAACCCACCCTCGCTTGGGAGACGACGATGTTGAAAATCGGAACGTGCCTCTTGCCGATGCGGACGAGGCGGATTTTGACTCCCATGGCTAAACTCGGTCCGGCGATTGGCGGTGTGTGTGGGGACTAGACGCCGAGCTGATAGGACGGAGGGGAAGCAAATTTTGGCGGGAGGGGCGCGGGTACGAGGCCCTTGCGGCACAAGTCGCGCGGTGCGGTGCGGCTGCGGCATATCGCTGGCAAACATCGCGCGATTTGCGCCGTTTCTGCGGAGTGTCGTCATTGTCTCAGGCTAATCAACTGTGCGCCCCGGGGAACGCTTGGCCTTTGTCGTGCTCTTCTTCTGCTGCTTCCCCGGCTTTCACCTCTCGTCGTTTTCCTGTTCGTCCTCCGAGTAGTCGTCTCGTTCTGCAGCAGCCAGCAGTGGCCGCCATGACCCTCGTCCGCCTATAGCCCGCACCTCCAGCCATCACGACAGTCGCAGCTGCTTCAGCAGCAGCAGCAGCAGCAGCAGCAGCCCGCCTCCGCAATGTTCCTCAAACGCGCAGCGTCCTCGTTCTCCTCCTCCTCCCAGCTCTCGTCCTCGCGCGAGTCGACGACGGCCTCGTCCTCGAGGTCCGCCGCGCCGGCTGATCTGCCGCCCGACTTTGCGCCGCCGACCCTGCCGCTCTCCGCAAAGTACACGTCGTTCTCGCTCGCGCCCATGCGCCTCGGCAAGGTCGGCAAGGGCTCGACCGCCGTCGTCAAGACCGTCCACGCCACGGGCGACCACTCCAAGGTGTTCGCCGTGAAGGAGTTCACCCGCCACGGCTCCGGCAGCGGCTCGACGGCCGGCCACCCCACGTCCGAGGCCGAGTACAACGCCCGGCTCGCGGTCGAGTTCCAGATCGTCAAGAAGCTCGAACATCCCAACATTGTCCACACCGAGGAGCTCTGTCTTGGCGCGCACCACCGGTGGTGCCATGTCATGGAGTACTGCGCCGGCGGTGATCTCTTTGCTCTCATTAAGAACGGCGACCCCGAAGGCATGCCGGTGCGCGAGCGGAACTGTCTGTTCAAGCAGCTCCTCCGCGGCGTGGGATACCTGCACTCGAAGGGCGTCGCGCACCGCGACATCAAGCCCGAGAACCTCCTGCTGACCGTGGACGGCACGCTCAAGATCTCCGACTTTGGCACGGCCCAGATCGTCCAGCGCGCGCCGCCGGACGGGCCGGTCACGTTTGCGTCGCAGGTGTCCGGCTCCGAGCCGTACATGTCGCCGGAGATGTTTGTCGACGCGGACGGCTCGCTGCTGTACGACTCGCGCCTGCACGACGTCTGGTCCTGCGTCATCACGTTCATCTGCATGACCTTTGGCGGCAACGTGTTCGCCAAGGCGTCGTGCGCGGACGTGCGCTTCGCGGACTACTGCCGGGTGCTCAAGGAGTTCCGGGCAAGCCATCCCGACGCGGACTTCTCGTCCGCCGACTGCGAGACCTTCCCGAAACTGCGCCTGCTCGCGCCGTTCAACAACTCGGGCCGGCGCCTCGTCCTGCGCATGCTCGACCCCGACCCAACCAGGCGCTGCACGGTCGCGGACGCGCTCGCGGACGGGTTCGTGTCCCGGATAGAGGTCTGCTGCGCCACCGTCGACCACGACATCGCGCCGTTCCGCACGCTGTCCCGGTCCATGTCGGCCCTCGACGCTGCCAGCAGCGACAAGGAGTTCCATAAAGCCATCGCCCGCGCGCCGGTTCGCAGGGTCCACAACCATGGCACCTACAAGAAGAAGTCCTTAATGACATGAGGCTTTGATTTTGCTTGTTTTGTTTTGATTGGTTCTTTATTATTTTATTTGTTTCTTTTTTGTTTTGTTTGGATAACTATTTTTCTTGGTTTCGTATATGTTGGCGAGTCAGCATTTGACAATGCTGTTTATGATTCACGGGACATTTCAATCGTTGATTTACAGGCCGTCTACCTTTTCCTGGTCCTTTTCAATTTGGTGTATATTTGTCTTTGGTTGGCAAATTTTTTCTTCTTCTTCTATTTCCTTTCTTTATTATTTCGTAGTAATAAATTTTTTTGGCGCATTGGGCGAGCAAAGTACTTTTCCTGGAATCTCTTCTTTCCCTTTGACTAACGAATGCTTTTGTGAGACCTAGTCTTGATTATCATACTCTCTCTGTGATTTGAGATTTCTATAAACCAAGTCCGACAAGTTGACGAAACAAGCACAGTACATACAATTGGAAAACAAAACGCAGACCTGTAAGCGCACTTTAAAGATGTACACGCGCTGACAAAAAAAAAACACCAATAAAGTTGAGACATTTAAAACACAAAGCCAATAACATAAAAAGACAATTACTTTGTTTGTTTTGCCCTCTCTATTTTTGAAGTTTCGAGATATATTTGGGACGGTGTATACGGTGTGTGTTGTTTGGCCGCGGGTTGGCCTTGGAGGGGATGGTGTGAGAATATTGCTTGCAGGACGGACGAAGAGAGGATGGACAAAAAACAAGGCAATATCAAGAGGGCGTTATCTTTAGTCGGCCGTGGTCATACTCGCGCCATCGTCACCGGACGCGACGCTCGATCCTATATTACCGGTTAGCAGCTTCGTTCTCATGCAAAAGAATATACCTGCGACGTAAGGCATATGTACTGACCTCTCGCGAACCGGGCCTCCATCTCCTTGAGCTCGTGCTCGCGCGCCAGCAGCTCCTGCCGCTTCTCTGTGATCTCGCGCTGGACCTTGAGCTCGATCTCGCGCAGCTTCTCCTCGTCGCGGCGCAGCTGCTCCTCTTTCAGCAGGTACGACTGGCTCGCCAGCTCTTCCGCGTTCAGACTTGAGTCGCTGTTTTTTTTTAATATAATGTTAGTCAATCTGGTGGGTCGGATGAAACAACAAGGGGATGGAAAGGGAGACGTACAGTGTCGATTCGACGCCCTTGGAAAGCCGCTCGGTTCTGTAGTTTTCGTACAAAAAGTCGTGCGTGATCTCTTTCAGGTCCGCGAGATGCGAGCCCAGGAGCACGGCCCGCAGGATCGAAAAGTCCGAGTGCTTCGGGTTGTCGACCTCGACAAAGCCCCACGGGTACTGGCGCGCGCGCGTGGTCTTGCCGTGCACGTCAAAGAACTCGGTGCCGGCGACCATCGCGAACGGCAGGCGCGCGCGGAGCTCCATGTTCTCCTCGACCGTGAGCTCGTCGTCCTCCTCGACGTCGTACGGGAAGTTGTATATCGGGATGTGGTAGAACTCGACGTCCTCCATGATGAGCTTCTTCGACTCGGCCAGCTCGGCTGGCGTGAGGCTGTCGGCCTTGCCGATCACGGGGATGATGTTCACGCGCGCGGACAGCCGCTTCATGAGCTCGATGTCGAGCTCGCGCAGGCCGTGGCCCGTCGGCGTGATGAAGTACAGCAGGACGTGCACGCGGTTGTCGCGGAAGCGCGGGTTGCGCTTGATGCGGGACTCCTCTGCGAGGATGTCGTCGTATTGGCGTTCGAGGTAGCCGATGATCTCGCCAAAGCTGTTTTTTTTTCCTCAATTGTCGGTCCCAAAAGAGCGAAAAGAAAAAAGAGAGCGGGAGAACTTACCATGCCTCATTGTTAATGTTGTCGCCGAATCCTGGCGTATCCACAACCGTGAGGGACACTCTTGTTCCTTCCACGTCCAGATCTGCACCTCACACAAAAACTACTATCAGCCGCCGCTTCTCTCCAAACGCTTTCAGTAAACCACAAGGAACACCCACCGATGGTGACGGGCCGGATGCTGATGCCGGACTCGATCGCGGCCTCCTTGGGATCGTAGTGGTCCTCCGCGGCGGACTCGAGCACCTTGCGGTCGCAGAGCGTGTTCACGAACGTCGTGCGGCCTGTGCCGGAGATGCCGGCGACCATGACGCTGAACTGGATGCCCTTCTTGATGTTTTTCTTGCGGTGCAGTTGCTGTGCGGGCCGGGGTGTGTCAGTCTTCTCTTCTTCATCTCTGCACCCCTGAGAACGAGCAACGTCGGCACGGAGGACGGGAAACAACGTACACTGAGAGACGCCATTGTTGTTTGTCTATCCGGGAGCGGTATGCGGGAAGACGAAAGAAGCGCCTGCGGAGAAGAACGAGGACCGGCTCGTCGTGGTGGGGAAAGCGAACAAAGAGGTGTTGAAACTGGCCTGTTCCGACGACGCGTCGCACGCAAAAAGGGGCACTGCGGCCCTTGCACGTGACTTTGTCGGCCTCGCGTCGCGCGCGCGTCAAACTGCAAATTCACGTGATGTGCTCTAATTGAAATGTCCCAGCAACGGATCACGATATATCCTCGAGCATCGGCATATCATGTTCTGAGCTGTGCGACCCGCTATTGCAAACCCATGGCAGCGTCTCGGGTATGTCGGTATTCCCTGCATTCCAGTATATTTTAAAAAAAGTGCTAATTTGGACAAATCAGCTATACTTGTCCGCGAAGAACGCTGCGTCGCTGGACGCGGAGCTCATGTCGACCGGCGGGTTCTCGCTCGATCAATTAGTTTGTCCTTCCCTCATTTTAATGGATGCAATTGGCCCGACGTATATATTTAACTTGAAACGTGCGCTGTAGATGGAACTCGCAGGTCTTTCGTGCGCGCAGGCAGTGTATAAATCATATCCCCCAGACGTCCTTAACAAGATCCTGATCCTGGCAGGACCCGGCAATAATGGTCAGTTTTGTATTATGGACGCATCTCTGTTAAAAATTCATGCTGAATATTTGCCATAGGCGGCGACGGACTTGTGGCGGCGCGCCACCTGAAGCTGTTTGGGTACAGCCCGACGGTGTACTATCCCAAACCAACAAACCGAGACATCTACCACGTATTGCATTCCCCGTTGTTCCTGTTGCCAGTACATCCCAAAATCCGGGTATGCTAACAGGATTATGAGGTGTAGCGTTTAGTAATCCAGCTGCAAAACCTCAAGGTGCCGTTCACGGAGGACTTTGCCGTGGCGCTTGCAAACACGGACCAGATCCTCGACGCGCTCTTTGGCTTCTCGTTCCGTCCGCCTGTGCGCGCGCCATTCGACGACGTCATCAGGCTTTTGGAAGCCACCTCGAAACCAGTCACGAGCGTCGACATTCCGTCGTCCTGGGACGTTGACCTGGGCCCGCCGGCCACCACACCTTCATCCTCCTCACCGTCATCGCCAAAGCCAGTCGGCGCCGGATTCCACCCACAGGTCCTGGTCAGCCTGACGGCGCCCAAACCGGCAGCCAAGTACTTCAAGGGCAAGCACCACTTCCTTGGCGGCAGGTTCATCGGGCCCGACCTGGCAGACAAATGGGGGTTCGACCTACCCGCCTACCCGGGTGTCGAGCAAGTTGTCGAACTGCCAGTCCCGCTGGGCGGCGAGGAGGCAACTAGATTATAGTCTGAACAATTTTTTCATGTTGTAAACTGATGCCATTTCGCGCTATCCAATGCCATGACAATAAAGAAAAGAGACATGCACCCTCCATGAATCATAAAATGAAAGTAAATACATATGCGACATGAAAGCAAAGACAGAAGCCAAAATCTAACTCGCAGTTCTCGTACCAGCAATACTCCAGAGGTCCCCCTGGCCTCACCATGATATCCAATAACACCCATTCTAGAACATATAAAGTGGTTCCCGTACATACCCATCTCTCTCCACCCATCTCTCCCTATCTATCCATACACCAAACAAGTCGAATGTCCCCGCAAGGACAAAAAAATATCTATCTGCGTCTGGTCGCGTTCGCCGCGGACAACTCAAACTCGTCCGACGCGTCCTCACCGCCCTCGAGCATATCGTCGTGGTGATGCATCAACGAGATGTCGTCGTTCTTCACGATGAAGAGGGACAGCACAAACGTGGTCGAGAACAGCGCGAGCAGGGCGACGAAAAACGCCTTGGGGTGGGAGCCGACCGTGAAGGCGTATATGGACGAGAATATGGTCGGCGCGATGATGGTGCAGACGCTGTGCATGAGCGCGAGGCCGCCGAGCAGCGCGCCGATGTTTTCCTTCGACACGTGCTTGGTCAGGGTGGACTGCAGCGTCGGCGAGGAGATGCCGCCGACGGCACCGAGCATGCCGCTGAGAATGAACTCGGTCGTGTTGCGCGAGAACGTGAAGCCGATGAAGGCGATGACCTCGCACAGGGTCGCAAAGCGAATCAGCATGATGTCCGAGTACGACGCGCCGATGTGGTTGACGCCACCGACGTCGCGCGAGCGCAGGAACTTGACGAGAAAGGGCAAGAGGACGACGAGAACTGCCGACCTCGTCGTGCCGCTTATTGACATGTAGTACCCCGCCTCCACGCTCGTCCATCCAAACGTGAGCTCGGCGTAGAGAATGAGGACCATCATGGCGCCGAGCCCGGCGCCGATGAGGAGCGTGTCGATGGCGGCGAGGAGGATGAGATTGCGCCGGATGTCCGGACGCGCGTTGCCGGCCGGGAAAAAGATCTGCAGCGGGCCGAGAAAGTTCACGCGTCTGTAGAGCTCGCCGAGAGTGCGGGGCCACGGCCGCGAAGACGAGAATTGGTTGTTGATCCTGTGCATTTCGCGCGCGTCAATGCGGTGCTGCATGGACAGGGACTCGGGAAGGAAGCCGACAACGAAAACAATAAACAGCACGATTGCGGCAAGTGCCATGTAAAACACGCTCAGGATGCTGCCGGTGCTCTTGATGACCACGCCGCCCAGGGCGGGACCGATCGCGGTGCCGACGAACAAGCTGGCATGGAACAGGCCGAACGCGGCGGTCCGCTTCTCGGCCGGCGTGCAGTCGGTCGCGTACGAATGCGCGGCGGCCATGAGCGTGCTCACGGAGCCCGACAGGCCCTCGAACACGGCGGCGAGCCAGAACCACCGGTAGGCGTAGATGCTCTGGGAGCGGGCCGCGAGGATGGCGATGATGGCGCCGAAGGTGGGGCCGACGGCGGAGATGGCGAGGACCGGGGCGCGGCCGACGCGGTCGGAGAGCACGCTCAGACGGGGGCTGATGAGGGCGGCGAGGATGCCTTGGACGAGGCTGACCGACATGGTGAACTTGGACAGGGTCGCATGCACCGCAGCGGTCTGGCAGTTCTGGGGGCCGCCGCTGTCGTCTTCGGAGTAGTACTGGCGGCAGACGAGGGTGAGCAGGAGGTTGAGCCGTGGCGCCAACAGGGCGCCGAACGAGACCGTGAGCAGCAGGAACGGCGGAAGAAGGATGTAGATCTGCGACGAGAATGCGTGTGAGTTGTCTGTCAGTCGATCGGCGGTTCCTCTACAGTCCCGGCTAAGATAGAGCAAGCACGAACCGACGGCGTCTTCCTCCACGTCGAAAACCTCTCGAGAAGATCGCCGGTCGCGGGCTCGCGCTGCCACTCGTCTGCGGGCGGCGAGGGCAGATCCGGGTTGTCGAGATAGCGGGAGGAGACGACGACATGGCTGAGCTTCTTGGAGTGCTTGCTCGGCCGGGCCGGCAGGTTGCCGTGCTCGTCGAACATGAGCAGGGCGGCGTCGTCGTCGGCGAGAATCTCCTGGGCGGCGACGGGATCGGCCATGGCTGCGGAGGACTTGCGGTGGGTGGTAGGAGGGTGCGTGGGCGAGTGGAAGGGGAAGAGAAAGGGAGAACGGGGCCGGGAACAGGCTACCAAGGTATGCAGTATGTATGTAGTATCATATATGGTGCCATCCCGGTTCATACGTGTGTCCCCGAGGCGTTCGTCATCGGCGTGTACGCAACGCGCAATCGCCGCCTTTTGGCCGCAATCGCAATCAGCAATCAATCAGCGATCCGCAATCGGCTGCGGCGCGGCGGCGATAACGGACTTTTGCCCCTTGGGACAAATGAACGCCACCCCCAGCCACGAACCAGCCACCCGGCCGGCCCCTGAACCGGGGGTCACGTGTGACACGGCACGTGCAACGGCACGTGCAACGGCACGTGCCCATTCACGTGATGCTGCCCGTATTCGGATTGATTGCTGACCCTTGAAAGCGCCAGTTCGCCTCGAGAGGCCCTGACATCACCACTTTCACGGGAACAGCACACTACACAGAATACACACGCACACGCAACACACAACACCAACAATGTCGGCCCGCGCAAGGCTGGACCGCGCAAACACCGCGCGTCTCAATCTTGTGCTGGATCATCTCAACGAGGTCTTCTCCGACGCCGACACCGACACCCTAAGGAGACTCATCACCGACAACAAGGGCCCGTCCCAGCTCTACGCCATCGTCGAGCTCCTGCTCTCCTCCAACGCCGTCCTCGCCGCCCGCCGCCGGCCCCGCCCGGGCGGCGCCGTGCCTGCGCACCTGCGCTTCCGCACGAACGAGTACCGCCAGGCCGTCGCGGACGTGTTCATGGCCCACTTCTCGTCCACGCTGCACAAGTCCACCATCACGAACGTCCTCACGCAGCACAACCACTCCTTCACGCAGGCACTCCCCGTCCTCCAGCGCATCGCGGACCAGCGCGCGCAGCGCTGGTCCTTTCTCCGGTTCTTCCGGCGCAGCAGGTCGCCCGTGCCTCTCGACCCGACCGCGTTCCTCGCGGGCGTGACGGGCTCGGCCGAACTCGACGCCGAGCTGCGCGAGCTCTGCCAGCCCCAGCTGGCCGACGCGCTCGCGCGCGACGAGCTGGCCGCGCGCGAGATGAACACGCGCGAGTACGACGCCGCGGGCCAGCTGATCGAGTGTGAGTGCTGCTACGCCGACTGTGCCTGGGAGGACCTGGCCTGCTGCGGCGAGGGCCACTTCTTCTGCCGCGACTGTCTCACGAACGTCGTCAAGGAGGGCGTGTACGGCCAGGGCGGCCTGCGGGGCAAGGCCTTTGTCTCGTGCATCTCCGCGTCCGCGTCTCCGCCGTGCAGCGCGCCCGTCGCGGCGTCCGTCCTGCGCGCGTCCATCCCGGCCGAGCTCTATACCGAGTTTGAGCATGCCCAGGTCGCGGACTTCCTCGCCAAGAACGCGACGAGCGGCGGGTTCGTCATCTGTCCGTTTTGCTCGTACGCGGAGGCCACTCCGGCCGCCGTCGTCAGCAGGCTGGCCGACCTGCCGCTCGCGTGGTCGCCGTCGACCCTGCCGAGACTGCTCTGGCGCGTCGGCCCTGCCCTGCCGTTCCTGCTCGTCATCCTCGTCCTCCTCGTGCTGTACTCCGTCGTCTCGTTCGTTGCCCAGAGCATCTTCATGCTGCAGCCGGCGTTTGGCCAGGACCTCTTCAGCAAAATCGACGCCTACCGGGACGCCGAGATGCTCGCGGTCCTGCGAGGCGTATACACGCGCCGCCACGGGCTCGCGTTCCACTGCCGCAACCCAAAGTGCCTGCGCGTGAGCTGCACGGAGTGCGACAAGGAGTTTCTGCCGTTCCACAAGTGCTTCGAGCAGGAGGAGGACCGCATGCGCGTCTACATCGAGCGCGCCATGGCGGACGCGGTCAAGCGGACGTGCCCGCAGTGCCACGTCTCGTTTGTCAAATCCGAGGGCTGCAACAAGCTCGTCTGCGTCTGCGGCTACGCCATGTGCTACGTCTGCCGCCAGGACATCCGCGCCGAGTCCTACAAGCACTTCTGCGACCACTTCCGGCCGATCCCGGGCAGCGCCTGCACGGAGTGCGACAGGTGCGACCTCTACAAGGTCGAGGACGAGGCCGTCTCGATCGAGCGCGCGGCCAGGGAGGCCGAGGCCGAGTTCGTCCGCACGAACGGGATCCCGTCGGGCCTGCAGCTCTCGGGCAAGGTCATCGGCCCCGGCGGCCACGAAATCACAATCAACCGCGGCCTGTCGTACGTCGTGCACTGCTACTTCGTCGCTGCTCTCGACGTCATACTGGCCGAGTGAGACCGACATCAGCAGCCGCCATGTTTGGCGGCCGCCTATTTTGCATATTCTTTTTGCTTCTTTTTTTTGCTTCCTGGAATTGGGTAATGGTTTAATGGCGTACAGCGTATTAATTTTTTTTGAACACATTTGTATAAATAATGGCTTTTATTAATAGTTTCCCGTTGCGAGAATTGTACATACAAAATAAAACTGGACACATTTAATTAGCAAGGTCTCTAGATGCGAACCAAATTTTAGAACCCCGATCATGCAATGCAAACTCCCGTAAATGCTACTCTATGACACCGAACCAACCTCAACGGCGGAGTGAAGGTCGTAGGCATCGAAATTTTCTTCAGACACGTCGTCTTCGTCTTCGCTGTCGGGTATTTCGGGGGCGATGGCCACTGTCAGCTTCGTGGTTGGAACCGTGTCATCGCGAGCGTCGTCGTCGTCATCGTCGTCGTCGTCGTCGTGGTGGTCTTCCTCATCCTCCATCTCCTCCTCCTCCTCCTTGTCAGCCCGGTCTTGCCAGTCAGGTCCACGCTCCTGGGCACCTCCTTCTGGGTCGTCCAAGTCCGGCTGCTGCTCTGCGCTGTTTGTCTCCAAATCAGACGTCGCGTTTGCACTGGGCGATGCCGAAATGACATCTTCCGCGGCCTCGGGCTTGCCGAATACTTCGTCAAATTTCGGCCAGTGGTCGCTACCACCGTCCGCGACTTGCCCTGCGGAAGTACCGACTTGCGCAGCCCTCGCCGCGCCGGTTTTGTTCTCTGAAGTAGCAAGGACGGTCTGCTGCGAAGCCGTCAGCTCGTCAAACCACAACCTCGTATCCGTGATGCCGCCTTCGACGATCCTAAACAACCCGACCGACGACGCGCCGTCGTAGTTCACACCCGCGCACTTGACCGCACACGCATGCGGCACGCCCTTGGCCACGACGGCCATGCCGTCGCGGCCACCCAGCCGCGGCCTCTTTGCTTTCCTCCCGCCGCCGCCGCCGCCGCCGCCGTCGTTGCCGGGCGCACGCGTCTCCGCCACGACGTCGTTCCGGAACAGATACAGCCGCGTCCACAGTCCCGCCAGGTATCCCGCGCCTTCGCCGAGCGGCGACACGAGGCACGCGCCGGCCGCGTCCACGCGCGAGACCATCTTCGTCAGCACGAGCACGGCCGCGTCCGTGCGTGCCGCGACGCGCGCCGCGGCGGCGACAAACGCGGACGCGCCCCGCGTCTTCTTGGACGATATGGACTCCGCGCGCGGTGCGTGCCGGCTGCGGTTGCGGCGGGGAGGGCCGCCGCCGCCAAAGTCTGCCTGCTGCTGGCCGAGCTTGTCCTCGGTATTGCCGCCGCCGTCGTCGGCGGCGGCCGGTGCCCGCGGGCTGAAATATGCGTACCCGGCAAGGTAGACCGTCGTGAAGTCGTCGAGGACGACGAGGTCGAACTCGGCCATGTACGGCGGCGGCCGCATGAACAGCATCAAGAGCGAGGCGAAACTGCGCACGTGCATGTGCGACACGAACTCCTGCACAAGCTCCGGCGCCGTGCTCGGCGTCCGCGTGCCGGCGCCGGCCGGGCGAGACGTAGAAAGCGCATTGTCGACGGCGGCGTATAGCCGGTGCAGCGGGACGGGATGTGCCGTTTCGATCCAGAGCACTTTCTTCCTGTTCGCGATTGCCGACGCAGCCACCTGTAACCTAATGGAGGCAGAGAGTCAGCAAGGTAATACATCTCGCTGAAGTCCAGTGACCGGACGCGGACTCACGCGATACTCGTCTTGCCCGACCCGGGCGGGCCGGAAACCTCGGTGACCTTGCCGCGGACGACGCCGCCGCGCGAGATCGAGTCCAGCGAGAGCACGCGCGTCGAGAACTTGGCCTCGGACGAGTCGAGCCGGGCGAGGTGGGTCGAGAGGGATTCGCCTTGCGGAAGCATGTCTGTCGGCGGCTAGTCCATGGCAGCGGTGATAGTCGCGGTGGTGCTGTCTAGACACGCGCTTCTTGGTCTATGTTTGTTGATAGTCGCGTCCCTGGCACGTGACCGGGAACGCGTGTGGCACGCGTTTCCGCTGATTGGCATCGGGCATCAAACAGCTGGGGCATCCACCACATCAAAACCAGCAGCAACCACCCGAGCTGCGCGGCAGAAACAGAAATGGATCTCCCGACGGTGCTCACGAACCAGCCGCTCGTGCTCGACAACGGCACGGGCGAGCTCAAGGCCGGGTTCGCCGGCGCCGAGCACCCTCTGCTGTTCTTCCCCAACCTCGTCGGCCGGCCGAAGCACACGCGCGTCATGGCCGGCGCGCTCGAGGACGACACCTACATCGGCCCGGCCGCGTCGCAGCACCGCGGCCTGCTCAAGCTGCGGTTCCCGCTCGCGCACGGCGTCGTCACGGACTGGGCCGACATGGAGCGCGTGTGGAGCTACGTGTACGCGCAGGGCCTCAAGGTCCTGCCCGAGGAGCACCCCGTGCTCCTGACCGAGGCGCCGCTGAACCCGCGCGCGAACCGCCGGCGCGCGGCCGAGATCTTCTTCGAGACGTTCAACGTGCCGGCCCTGTTCGTGTCCGTCCAGGCCGTGCTCGCGCTCTACGCGTCCGGCCGCACGACGGGGCTCGTGCTCGACGCCGGCGACGGCGTCTGCCACTCCGTGCCCGTGTACGAGGGCTTCGCGGTCTCGAACGCGATCCGGCGGATCGACGTCGCCGGCAGGGACGTCACGGACGAGCTCGCGCTGCAGCTGCGCAAGCATGCCGGCGTTGTCCTGCACACGTCCGCGGAGAAGGAGATCGTGCGGCAGATCAAGGAGCGCATGTGCTACGTCGCGCTCGATCTCAAGAAGGAGGAGCGCGAGGCATGGAAGAACGAGCGGCGGATACCGGCGTCGGCGGCGACAGCAACATCATCATCCGCAGCAACAGCGGCCACCACAGCAAGCGGCAGCGGCGCCGCCGCGACGGCCGCCTCGACCACGAGCCTGCCCTCGTCCGACGAGTTTGTCCTTCCCGACGGCCACGTCCTCCGTCTCGGCGCGGAGCGCTTCCGCGCGCCGGAGGTGCTCTTCGACCCCTCGCTCCTCGGGCTCGAGTACCCCGGCATCCCCGAGATGCTGTCCGACTGCGTCGCGCGCGTCGACGTCGACCTGCGCCGGCCGCTGTACGCGAACATCGTCCTGTCCGGCGGCACGACGCTCCTGCGCGGTTTCGGCGACCGCCTGCTGGGCGAGATGAAGGCCCGCGCGCCGCGGGACACGAAGATCCGGATCTACGCGCCGCCGGAGCGCAAGTACTCGACCTGGATCGGCGGCTCGATCCTCGCCGGCCTGAGCACGTTTCGGAAAATGTGGGTCAGCGCGGACGAGTGGCACGAGAATCCGGATCTGGTCCATATAAAGTGCATATAGCGATTTTGTGCCTTCGTTGTCTTCCTTCGGTCCACACCTTTGTAATATAGCAATTGGATAGCAACTTTGTAATATAGGATAGCCCGCATGTAATTCGCATTATATTTACACGTCGTTTTAGTATGTATGTACAGTACATTGTTACTTTGCCCATATATATTCCCAGTTGGACCGACTCAACAAAAGACCGTCGTCGGCTTTCTATCAAACACTCCCGTTAGTCTAAAAGACCCCCCAAACCAATCCCAATTTCGATAACGAACGGCAAGCGATGGCAGCTAAATGTGCCGCTCGTTCTCGGGCTTCCACGAGCCCTCAAAGTTGTGCTGCACGAACGCGTGCGGGTTGGTCGGGCTCTTTGCGCCCATCGTGTTGACGCCGGGGCTGAAGCTCGTGATTGGCAGGACGACGACGTCGCCGATCTGCAGGCCGGCGGTGATGCCGGTGATGTTGTGCCAGGTCGTGCCGGGCCGGCGCTCGGCGAGGTAGTCGAAGATCGTGTCCGTCCACACGCCCGGGCCGGTCCAGTCCATGATCTGCGAGCCCGCGTCCTTCGTGGTCGGCAGCGCGAGCGTGGCCGTCTGCTTCCGCCGCAGCGTCTCGGTCGTGATGCGCGCGATGATGGTCGCGAGCACGGGGTGGCCGCGCTTGGCCATCATGGTCCACTGGCAGAACTGCACGCGCCGGGCGTACCAGTCGTGCCAGTCCGGCCGGTCCGGGTCGGCCTCGATGCCGACGGCGAGGCCCGTGCCGGCCTCGAGCGCGTGCTGGAGCTGGTCCTGGGCGCCGGCGTGGGCGAACACGAGCTGGTCGTGGCCGTCCTGGTCGGGCGTGAGCGGCGTCATGCCGACGGCGAGCCACGAGGCGATGTCGCGCAGCGCGACCGTGTCGATGTCGGAGTACACGCCGCCGCGGGCGAACAGGATCAGGTACCGGAAGAAGTCGGCGCGCAGGATCGCGTGCGGCATGCTGAAGTACGCGTCGACGACGTCCGGCACGGACGAGTACAGGTGCCGGACCATGTCGTTCGCGGAGTCGTCGTCGAGGACCTCGTGCGTGTAGCCGCCCTTCTCGGCGACCCGGTCCCACGACGCCACGGGCCGGCGGAACTCGGCCGAGAAGTGCGTGTCGCTCACGCGGTACTTCCACGTCTGCCATATGTGCCGCGGATACGTCTTCTGGACGGCGGGGTTGTAGGGGAAGAGGCGCTGCAGGTGTGCCGTGACCGCGGCCTGGAACTCGGCCAGCTGCTCGGGCGAGGAGAGCGTGCCGGCTGGGGTGGACGACGACGGCGGCGACAACGGGGCGGCGAGTCTGTCATGCCGCTGCTTCTCGTGCTGCTGTGAGTCGATTGCTATCGCGTCGAGCGAGGACGCGGAGCGGAGGAAGACGAGGACGACGAGCAGGACGGCTATTGCAAGCACGATCGCTGCCGGCCGGCGGATTCGCGTCGGCCCTGAGGGCCCCAACATTGCAGGGCTGGGGCGCAAACAGAGAAAAAGAAAACACGGGAGGGAATTAACTGGCAACTGGGCTGTGTCTGTCGTTCACGATCACGCTGCCATGCTTGTGCTGGGGGGGTCGAAGTGGGGTGGTGGGATGTTTACGCGTCCTCGAGGGCAGGTTCATGCAGAAGGCATTTCAATTCGGTTGGGAGTTGAGTTTCTAAGTATAAAACAAAGTCAGGGGTCAGACCGTCGATCGTCCCGTCCCGGGTCCCGAACGGGAAGTTTTTCCCTTTCGGGCCACAAGGCCCTTACTCCTGCCTGATTAGGAATATCCTAACCCTTATTCTCCGGGGCACTTTACTATGATCTAATTAGTCTATCTCACAGTGCACATTATCATATGCCCTTCAACACGCGCACGTATCGCACACCCTCGTTGCCGTCCTCGTCCACAACGTGCACCTCCGTGATCCTGTAGCCCCCGATCCGCGGCAGGACGATGCTCCACACGACCCAGTACACGGCGCCGGCGAGCAGGCACGCCATGCCGAAGCCGGCCATGGCGAACCCGGGGTGGCCGTCCTGGCCGGGCACCTTGACGAACGGCATGTACATGAGAAACACGTTCGACGCGAGGTAGACGAGGCTGATGGCGAGGTACGAGTGGAACGGGGACGACCACTGCTCGGTCTTGGAGTACTGCAGGTAGATCAGGCCCGCCGTGACGAGCGCCGAGATCCACGCGGACGGGTACGTGTTCAGGTCGACGATGAACTCGTACGCCTCGCCCGGCGGCGGGATCGTCAGCACGATCACCGTGATCAGCCAGTGCAGGAACAGGCCGGCGACGGGCGCGTTGTGGCGGTTCATCTTCGCGAAGAAGGCCGAGTACGGCAATATGCCCTCGCGGCCGAACTCGCAGTTCACGCGCGCGTGCGCGAACGAGACGACGAGGATGTTGCCGAGGTTCGAGAGCGCGACGAAGAACGGCAGCACGCGCGCGCCGGCGCTGTCGCCAAACACGCGCCGGAAGAACAGGCCGGCCACGATCACGCCCGAGTGCGCGATCTCGGCCTTCGGGATGACGGCGTAGTACGCGACGACCGCGAGCACGTACAGGACCATGACGCCGACGATCGCGAGCGGCGCGGCGACGGCGAGCGTCCGCCGCGGGTTCTCGAGCTCGCTGAGGACGTAGTTTGCGTTCTCCCACCCGCGGTACGAGTACACGATCCGCAGGAGCGCGGTCGCGTAGTTGAACGTGCCGCCGCCGAAGCCGGAGTTCTCGAACGCGTTGTCGAAGTTGTGCGGGTTCTCGATCGGCAGCCAGCCGAGCAGGGCCGCGAAGCCGGTCACGACGACGATCACGAGCACGATCACCTTGAAGATGCCGAGCGCGTTGAAGAGCTTGTTCGCGACGGCCGGCCGCAGCGCGTGCAGCGTCACGACGCTCGAGATGCACAGCACCGCGACGAGCCGCGCGGCGCGCTCGCTCGGGAAGTCGACGCCGGCCGCGAACAGGACGTACCTGCCGAACGCGAGGCTGTTGCCGGCCGAGAACCCGAGCAGGATCATCTGGCCCAGGAACACGCACGTGATGAAGTACTTTGGCCGCCTGTACACGCGCTCGAGGTAGTTCTTCTCGCCGCCGCTCTTCGGGATCGCGAGGCCGAACTCGAGAAACACGCTCAGGCCCGTGAGCGACAGCAGGCCGCCGAGGATCCACATGAGGATGCTGCCGCCGATTGACCCGCAGCTGAGGAACACGCCGGACGGCGTGCTGAAGATGCCCGTGCCGATCATCTTGTTGAGAATGAGAAAGACCGCGGACGTGACGCCGAGCTTGCGCGACCGCGGCCGGCCCGGCAGGCCGGCCATGCCCTCGCCGAGCGAGGCGTCGTCCGCAATCTCGAACTCGCCGCCGTCCTCTTGCTGCTTGTGCTGCTCGCCGTCCGCGACGGGCGATGTGGCGATAGTGATCGCGTCGTCGTTACTCTCTTGGCTGAGCGCGGTATATGCTGCTGTGTCCTCCATGGTTCGAACTCCTAAGCGTCTCGGAATGTGTATGCCCTTTTTTTTTTATGAACAGTAATTTGGAATGCAATTTCTCACTAGCTCATGTCGCCAGGTCCTCTGCATGCACTTAGAAAACAGAAAAACAAAACGCGGGAAGGTCAATTGGAAATTAAGCCGGTGGCGGCAAGCAGGCCCGCTTTTTTCTTTCCGCCGGCGGTTTTGATAGCGAGTTCGCTTTTCCGAAAGATTAATCAGACAAAGCCGCACGTGCTGTTCCCTAATCGCACGTGACTCGCTGTGGGTAAGGGCCGATTGGCTCAGCATGTCACACACTGCCAGACTAGTCGACATGACAATGGACGGACTACAATTGACAGGTTTCAAATGGGCAAAACTAAGCTACTGGCCGGAAGTTTTCCCATTATCCGTTATTGTCCAAGAGAGAGAGGGGGGTGCAAAAGACACCGAAGGAGACCAAACCACAAAAGTTACCATACAAAGACCGAGCCGTCAAAAAGATTTTAAAACAGAGAAGCCCATGTCTCGTTCACTCAGGCGAGACTACAAAGAATCATCCAACTTGTCAGCTCCTTTTTCGCGATAATTTTTTTTTAATTGCTAATCGCGCCTTTTGGGCTCTTCATGACCGGCTGCGGACCCGCAGGAACGCGCCGGCCGACGCGGCCGCCGCCGCGACGAAGGCGGACGCGAAAAGAATGAACTTGACGTACCCGAGCTTGAACAGCAGTCTGCCGGCAAAAGTGGTGGGGACCGGCCCCACGCGCGGGAAGAACGGCTTCAGGGAGACCACGAGGTTGACGTATTTCTCCTTGCTGGGCACGAACGGCGGGTAGCGGAACTGTAGGATCAAGACGAGCAAACGACGCTGATTAGATTCCATTCTTGCAAAGCTGCGCCGCGAACGACAAAATAACTTACGCTTGTGAGTGTGTCGGTCCATGCCGGCTGGGTCAGGACCGCTCGCTTGTGTGAGAACGTCTCGAACGAGAACCTGCCGTGGTAGTTGCCCGTGCCGGACTGGCCGACGCCGCCGAACGGCACATACGAAATGCCGACGTGCAGGATCGTGCTGTTGATCATGGCGCCGCCGGACGGCGTGTAATCGAGCACCTTCTTCTGGACGGCCTTGTCCTTCGAGAACACGTAGAGCGCGAGCGGCCTGTCGTGGTGCGTGTTGACAAAGTCGATGCCCTCGTCGACGGAGTCGATCAGGACGACCGGCAGGACGGGCCCGAAGATCTCGTCCTCCATCGACGCGTCGTCGGCGGTGACGTCGAAGATCACGGTCGGCTCGATGAAGAGCGCGGCCCGGTCCGCCGACGCGGCGCCGCCCGCGATCACGTCGCCCTTCGTGCCGCGGATGAGCGCGAGCACGCGGTCGAACGCGGCCTCGTTGACGAGGTGCGTGAACGCCGTGTCGGCATTCACGCCGGCCGGGAAGAACTCGGCCAGGATCTCCTTGACGGCGGCCTTGAACTTGTCCGCGAGGTCGCGCTTGAGGAGGACGTAGTCCGGCGACACGCAGGTCTGGCCCGCGCCCTGCAGGCGGCCGCCGAGGATGCGCCGTACGGCGAGCTTGAAGTCGCCGTCGTCGAGCAAAAACGCCGGGCTCTTGCCGCCGAGCTCGAGCACGACGGGCGTGAGCGTCCGCGCGGCGTTGACGGCCACGAGCTTGCCGACGCGGCCGCTGCCGGTGTAGAACACGAGGTCGAACTTGAGCTCCTGGAGCGCGACCGCCTGGGCCACGCCGCCCGTGACGACGCGGTACGCGGCCGGGTCGAGCGCGCCGTTGACGACGTCGGCGAGCACGGCGGCGGACGCGGGCGCGAGCTCGGACAGCTTCACGACGGCGGTGTCGCCGGCCGCGATCGCGCCGACGAGCGGGCCGAGCGAGAGGAACGTGGGGTAGTTGAACGGCGCGATGATGAGGACCGTGCCGAGCGGGTCGTGCCTGATGGTCGGCCGCATGCCGGAGACCATGATGTCGCTCGCCTGGACCTGGTCTTTAGTCCAGCTGTCGAGGTTCGCCATCACGTACAGGAGCTCCGACACCGCGGCCGAGACGTCCGTCGCCCAGCCCTCGAGCGCGGGCTTGTGCAGGTCGGCCTCGAGCGCGTCCAGGAGCGCCTGCTTGTGGTCGAGGACGGAGTAGTACAGCTTGCGGAGCTGGTCGAGCCGGTACGCGAGCGGCAGCGTCTTGTGGGTCTTGAACGTGGACACGAGCTCGGCGTGGATCAGCGGGATCTGGTCCACGGGCGTCTCGCCCGCGCCCGCCAGCGTCGTCGTCAGTGATCCGGAGTCGCTCATGTTGCTTTAATGTCGGCGGGGGGGTTCAATTCGAGAATCGGGATCAGCGACGCTTTGATTGACCGCAGAACGTAGGCAATTATGTCATTTATATCCGACGTTTGCACATGATATATTTAAGTAATTCGGCACCACATACATCCGAGATGATCCCCTCATCTCCTCTCCCCCCGCCAGTTCACAGTCGTCTCGGCCGGCTCCCCTCTTCCTAGAGACATGATCCGCTCAGCCGTGGGGGAGTGTTCATTGTGACATGCCGTGAACTGTAGTTTGGTTTTGGGCCGGCTTTCTCGTGATCCCAGCCGTTGCGCGCCGCGATGGCGCGCTTTATAGCAATTACATCGCATGATCACAAAGTGCCGGAGAAACACTGCGCAACCATATCTTGAATAGACTGCGATGGAAAAAGCTGCAGAGCGTAGAGCGGAATAGCTCCGCTTGTAAATTACTAGTTATACTATACATAATCTAAACCCGCACGCCGACCCCTCGTCCCCCCCACATACATGCGCACAGCACGGTCTCTTGCTTTCAATTAGATGAACAATACGGGAGCAAAAAAAAGGAGAAAAAAAAAGAGGCGCCAACGAATGAGATGTAGCAAAGATAGACAGAAAATATGTACCCAAACAAAAACGAAAAAAGGGAAAAAAAAAAAAAGAATAGCGGGAATCCTATGGCAGCGAACGCGGGCACCACGGAACGTACAGAACGCATCACTTGATGTAGGGGATCAGGACCTTGCGGTACTTGGGGTAGTGCGCGCCGAACTCCTTCTTGTACATGGCGTGCTTGCGCGCGGCCTTGCGCCACATCTGCATGGCGGACGCGACGAGGAAGAGCAACGACGCGAAGCTGCGCGTGATGAGCGTGATCACGGTCCACGCGACGAGCTCGAAGAAGTAGTTCGGGCACGAGACCCAGTCGAAGCCGTAGCCCTTCGGGATGCGCCGCGCGACGAGGCCCGACGCGGCCGCGGCTGTTGCTGCGGGCGAGCCGCCGAGCCGCGCCGGGGAGGACGACCGCAGGACCGCTGAAGCCGGTGGCGGCGGCGGCGACGGCGACGGCGAGGACGAGAACGGCACGTGGGTCGGGTTGAGCAGGCGCGACTGGGACGGCACGAACGCGGCGGACGCGTACGGCGGCCGCGGGTAGCGGATGTGCAGGCTCGCGAGGATGAGGTGGGTCTCGAAGTTCGAGAGCTGGGCGAAGATCCAGACCGCGGAGAGGAAGTAGAGGCTCGTCTCCTCCGTGTCGATCGAGGACGAGAGCAGCGAGATCGAGGACGAGCACACGCCGTGCGCGATCGCGACGGACGGGCTGGCCGTGCCGGTGGACGAGTCCGCCGACGACGGCGTGGACGACACGGACGCGCAGGACGGGTAGTAGATGTAGTACGCCATGAACAGGCCGGACAGGACCCAGTAGTGGAAGAGGTAGAGGTATATGGAATAGAACGAGACCGTGATGCGGTAGAACACGTGCACGAAGAGGGTCTCGAACATGCGCTTCGCAAAATGCAACGTGATGAGGGTGAAGGCGAGCACCTGGGAGGCCGTGTGCTGGAACGAGTTGCCGTAGACAAGGGTCTGGAAGTAGTAGCAGAGGATGTGAATGAAGACGGGGCCCGAGTACGCGGTCAAGAGAAGCGTTCTCCGGTTGATCTGGGGTCCTGTATGCGCAAGTGGCGCAATCAGCATTATGCCTGGACCGAAAACAACAAGAAAAGGACAAGCCAAATCTCGGAGAACAAAACATACCAATGTCCTTGACAAAAACCCTGGTGCCGTCATGCATGTCGTAGACCTTCAAGGGCGAGTTCGGCACGAGCACGGTCTTGGACGACGCCAAGAAGAGCTTCAGCCTTGAGGGGGCCAGCTTCGTGGACGACTGGATCGCGCTCACGATGTCGTCCACGGACGCGCGCTCGCGGTCGACCTCGACGACCGGCGGCAGGTTCGTGATCGGCAGCCGCGGCGTCGCCGGCTGCTTCAGGAGGAGCATGACCATTGTCGGTTTGCGGTGCGGAGGGTGTGGGGCCAGAAGATGCGATTAGACGAAGCCGGGGTTGACAGGTACAAAAAATCTACCGCCACAGCCAAGCACTCGACTGAACGGATCAGGAGAGAAGAATCCAGGGACGATCCAGTTTGCAGATTTGTTTCCAAAATGCGACCTGGATGTCAAAAGAGCAGTGCGGGTGGGTCGGGACGGGGGGAGGTCGAGAGTGTGGGGTGAGAATTCGCCGCCCGAGAATATCTCGTCGATAAGTCGGTTCTCGAGAAGTGAGAGTAAAGTCGCGCAGTTCATGAGCCGCGCAGCCACCAGACTTCCCTATTTGGAGAAAAGTTCCTACATACAACTGCTGCTTCAATCACAAAGCAATGCTTCTGACTGTATATAGTATGATATAAATGCATACAACGTATATATATTTAGTTACACATCAGAAAAGAAAAAACCCCTAAACTATATGTATGTATGTACCCCTCTGCCATACTACCATCAAAACAAAAACTCCGTTAATATATATATGTGTGTCTATATATATAATCCACCCAATACCCCAGCAAGTAGAGACCTGACAAGGCGGAACCTTGACACATGCTCTTCCTCCCGACACCATGAAATCTAAGAAAGAAAAAAAAAGAGGAATGACGACGAACATTTTACATGCAAAAAAACCAAAACCACATATACACAGAGATATTCAGGCACCTATGACATTTCAGGAAGCCGTGATCGTAATCGAAGAGCACACAAAAAAAACCATGACATTAAACTAGGACATGCAAAGCAAAGCAAAAAAAAACAGGATCGAACCATGCAAGCATCGCTGGTGGAAAGATAAGAATAAATAATCCCAAAGTCTATAAGCGAACTCTATGGCGCGTAGGTGGGCGCGGATGTGTAGGCGGTCGAGAAGGTCGTGTAGGAGGCGGTCGTGGTGGAGTAGTCCGAGTACGACGCGGACGAGTAGTAGTACGAGCCGTCGACCATGGCGGTGACGTTGACGCGGCGGGGGATGTCGTGCGTGGCGCGGAACATGGAGTAGTCCTGGTAGCCGCGGATGAGCGAGAGCGAGAGCGTGACGACGATGATGGCGAAGACGATGCCGAGCACGAGCGAGAAGACGGGCCGCTTGTGCCTGTTTGTGGTGACGAGGGAGGCGGCCTTTTCGGTGATGGGGTAGGTCGGGTAGTCCTGGCCGAAGACGGTGCGGACGACGCGGTCGGGGTTCGAGAACGGGATCTCGGCGGACTCGGCGGAGGACGAGGCCGGGCCGGACTTGAGCGGCGTGGCCTCGTTGGAGATGGCGCTGTAGTTCTGGGAGGACATGGTTGAGAGCGAGTGGAGTGAGTGCAGAGCGTGCAGAGAGTGGAGTCGAGTGCGGTGCGATAAGATGCGGTTCCGGAAGAAGAACAAGAAACAAGAAGGAGGTCGTGCGAGCCGGCCGAGGGTAAGGGTAAGGGTAAGGGTAAGGGTGCACGAGGGTAAGGGCAAGGGCGCGAGGGTAGGAGCAGGAGTAGCTAGTGGCGGTGCTCTTGCGGCGGTGCTCGGGGCGGTGCTCTGTTCTGCTGGCAAACGGTGATGATCGTTGAATGTGATCGTTGAATGACAAAACACGACGCGGCCGGTGCGGGTCTGGACCAATATTTATGTGGCCGTTTGCTGGTCCTCGCTGGCCCTGGAACTGGCCCGCGAATTGCTTGACTGGCCGCGTGCTGGCCGGCAAGGCTGCCGGTTGTTGGCCGGCCGGCGCAGCAGGAATGCTGCACGTGCTGCACGTGTTCCGCGCAACCGCCCAACGTGGCCCGAAAGGACAACGCCCACTGGCTGGATCACCACCACCACCACCACCAGACAACAACAACACAGACAACAACATCATCATCGTCGTCACACCGCTGAGCTGATAAGCCCCGGCATGCCTGTCCTGATACAAACAGCACCCCGTAAGCCAATCCGACAACGCCCTTGTTCTCTCTCTCTCTCTCTCTCGCTCGCTCGCTTGCCTATCGCGCCCCCGGAACACCCGTGCGGCGCGGCCCAGATCACTCCGACGGGAAACATGTAAACAAAAACACATCACACCGCAAATCTTCGCGCGCCCCACACGCGTCCTCCCCGCCGCAGACCCGTTAATCGCGACACCCCGCCAGCCCTCTCGCGCGTCGTGCCCCGTCACGCGCCTCCGCCAATGGCCGGCGACAACGACGACGACGAAGACGCGGACGGAGGAGGCACCGCCAACCTCGCGCTCCTCCGCCATCCCTTCTTTGCGCGCCTGCGCACAAACGACGTGTTTACCCCGGATCCGACCGAAACAACCACCGCCGACCTTGCCCTGCCACCCCACCACCACCACCACCACGACGGTGCCGTCAACACCCACGATGCTCACCACAACGTAGACGTGCAATACGCCGTGTCTGGTGCGCCCTCCTCCCCCCTCCCCTCCCATCACAATTGATCAAATGTTGTGACATCCACTCACAAATTCTCCCGCCATAGATATCAATGTCCTCCGCACCATCGTCCAGCTTGCCCTGCGCTCCAGGGACAGCGCGGACGCCAACAGCTTCATCACCATCTTCCGCTCCTATGAATCCGTTCTCCGGCGACGCAAAATCGACACGTCCAAGGACACCTTCTACTTCAAGCTCGTCCTGAAGCTCTGCCGGTCCGCCGGCGCGTCCTGGGCCGAAAAATTCAACAATTTACTTCGTGTACGCCTTTTCTCTCTCTCTTTTTCTTTTTTTTTTTTTCAATTTGTTTATGACTTGTGTCGTCGCTAATAAATAATCTGCAGGACGTCAGCATCTCTCTCGTCGAGCGACGAAAACCCGAGCTCAGCGCTCTCTACAACGAGTTCCTCACCAACGTCCTCCACCGGCGTCTTCTGCTATGGCGTGCGCGCGCCGCCGAGCAGCAGCGGTACATGCTCACGCTCACCCGCGCAGCCGTCAAGTACGACAACGCCACGCTCGCGTCCCACTCTATCGAGATCTGGCGGACAAAGCTGCGCGTGCTTGCCGCCCGCCAGGCCCTCGCGACCCAGTATCTCCGGCGAACGACCCGGCAGTCCGTGTTTACGCTCTGGCGCGCCAGGCGACAAGAACGCGAGCTCGAAGAGGCAGGCCTGGCCGAGACGTTTCAGCTGCAAACCTGGTTCGGCCGCTGGCGCGCAAAGGCAGCGAAGCTGTCGGCCCTGCACAAGCAGCTGCTCGAATCAGACACGGCGCGCCGGACGGTTCGTCTGCAGCAGTTTTTCCGGCTGTGGTTCCACAACTCGTGCGTCGTGCGCGCGGACGCCTACTACGAGTCCAATCTCGCGCAAAAGTGCATGGACGCCTGGGTCGTCTCGCTTCACGACATTGCGAACCTCGCCGAGCGCGCGGACGCGTTCAACCGGCTCCGCCTCCTGCAGGCGGCCGTCGCGACCTGGCGCGGCTCGGCGGCCGAGCTCGCGAGCCAGCACGCCGTCGCGTGCGCGTTCGAGCGCCGCATCGCGCTGCGCCGGTCCTGGACGTGCTGGACGCGCGCGGTCAGGCTCGCGTACGCGCGCGAGGACGTCGAGGCCATGCGCGACGTCGCGCTCGCCGCGCGCTGCGTCGACGTCTGGCGCACGCGCACCGGCATGGCGCTCGACGCGGCGGCACACTACGACTACGTGCTCGCGCGCAGGTGCGTCAAGCACATGCGCGAACACCTGCGCGAGCGCATCCTCGGCCGCGCGCTGGACCGGCACCGCAAGCGCAACGCGCTCTACACGTGGGTCCTCAACGAGCGCGGCGCGCTCCTGACACGAGTGACTCGCCGGCGCGTGCTCGGCCGCGCGTTCGCACACTGGCGGCACGGGACCCGGAGGCGCATCGACCGGGACGAGAAGGCCGTCGCGCTCGTCTACGGCGAGGTCAACTACAGGGTCACGGCCGGCGCGCTGGCAAAGTGGAAAGCCAAGCTGGCGCGGTATTCCGAATTGCACGTCACAGCTGTCGTAGGTTTTTCTCTATTTCGTCTGCCTTGCTAGGCTTTACCATCGAGTTTAACATTCTTTTAGATACACAACGAGAATACTCTGAAACGTCAAAGTCTGGCCAAGATGATTGTTCGCATGCGCACTGCCAGGCAGCTGAAATCAACCGCCGACGCGTACAGTCGCACGAGCGCTCTCCAGTACGGCATGCGGACGTGGCAGGCGCGACTGCACGTGCGGCAGGCGCACCGGCGCGAATCCGTCCTGCAAGACCTCCTCGCCGACAAGCGCGCGCGGCAGAAGCGCGCCGTGCTCGACGCGTGGATGGAGCGCACGGCGGCCGTGCTCGAGCTTGCCTGGCGGGCCGACGACGTCTTCGCCGAGTCCGTCCGCCGGCGCGCGGCTGTCGCGTTCTCTACCTGGCGGACGGGTCTGGCGGACCTGCGTGCGCTCCAGACACGGGCCCGCGAGCTCGACATGGACCGCGTCGTCGTGACGCATTTCAACAAGTGGACCGGCCGGCTGGCCGCGGTCCGGGAGATGCAGCGCAGCGCGGCGGTCGTGTACGACATCAACAGCCTCCTGCGCGGCCAGCACGTGCTCAGGCGGTGGAACATGAGCGCGCTGCAGGTCGGCATCCTCAACGCCAAGGCCGACGTGTTCCGGGACAAGTGGTGGCACGCCCGCGTGCGGTTCTGGTTCGGCAGGTGGGTCGACTCGTCGCGCGAGCGGCTCAGCGCGCGCTATGACGAGGAGGATGACGAGGGTGAGGATGACAGCGACGACGACGTGGACGAGTATGGGCGACAGGCGAGCGAGCATGTGCGCGTGGCAAAATACGACGACGACGAGGACGACGCGAGCAGCTCGACGGACAGCGGCACCGTCATCGCGGCCTCGTCCACGACCCTGGCTGCCCCTGGCTCGGCCGACGACTCGCTCCTCACATACACACCCACAAAGCGCCGGCCGCCTGCCGCGGATAACCAGACCGGCGGCGGCCGCGTCCTGTTTGCCGGCCCGCAGCTGGCACGGCTGGACGCAAGGACGCCGCAGGTCGAGCGCTGGGCGCGGCTGCGCAACAGTCCGATGTACGAGGGCCGCAGGAAGCTGTTCGCAACGCCCGTCGCGAAAAGGGACGCCAGGGACGGTCTCGGCCGGACTGTATAGTATTCAAATTTAAGCGTGTACGGTAGGTATTGTTGTGTTGTATTTTAGGATTGTATAGTGGACGATGATCTCGGGCAGGAATGGTAATCTGGGCGTTTGGGGGGATTTTTGTAGATTTTTATGACTACATCTTTTTTTGATTGTATTTCAGTGCATGTATAAATTTGGATTGAAACGATACAGCCTTCTATCTATCGTATATGTCGCACTTTGCATCCCGAATTCGTCTTCCTTCTGAAGATAGACCATATTATTAAAAGTTCTCCCGTGCATTTCGCTAAACCTGTAGCGACCGGCAAGAAACTTGACTGTTTCCCTTGATTCCTTGATGACCTCCGCTGGTGTGTTTTAAATCGCGCGACGTCTATGTATGTATGTGTACTGTACCGTGCCGTTGTCATACGGACATCTCGGCAACCTCCCGCTCCTGTACGCCGAACCGGCGGATGACCTCGTCTTCCAGCTGGGGATAGATGATGTCGGACGTCTCGCCCGCGACGCTCCAGACCACGTCGCCTTGTTTGCGATAGTAGTCGATTAGCGGCTGTGTCAGCTTTGTGTAGTCCTCCAGTCGCTTCCTGAATATCTCCTACACCACGAACACCGTTAGCCAAGACCAAAACAAGACAGATTAGAGGCTGCGCGTACGGGATCATCGTCCGGCCGCCTGCTCAGCGGCTCGCCCGTGACGTCGTCCTTGCCGGCCACCAGCGGCGGGTTGTACGTGAGGTTGTACACGCGCCCGCTCGGCACGTGCACGAGCCGGTTGGCGATGCGGTCGAGGATGACGTCGTGCGGGACGTCGAGCTCGACGACGAAGTTGAAGCGCGCCAAAGCCGGCCGCAGGATCGAGTCGAGCAGGCCGGCCTGGGGCTGCGTGCGCGGAAAGCCGTCCAGCAGCCACGTGCGGTCGGCCGCGAGCCAGTCGCGCGCGGCGAGCTCGGCCGAGACCGCGCGCGTCATGATCGTGTCCGGCAGGAGCTTGCCCTGCCGTATGATCGCCGCCGCCGTGCTGCCTGTGTGTATGTGTGTCAGCAACTTTAAGCGCGCCTTCGTGTGGCGGGAACGGAGCGGAGACGGGGGGCAACGGGGGGTCCTACCTAGCTCGGTCGAGGCGTCGATTTGCCGGCGCAGGAGGTCGCCAGACGAGAGCGCCGGGATGGCGAACCGCTTGAGCAGGCGCTCGGTCTGCGTGCCCTTGCCGGCGCCGGGGGGCCCGAGAAGGAGCACGCGGGCGGGGCGGACCAGGCTTTGCATCTCTGTGTGTGAGCACCGCCACCGGCTGGGGTTCGGAGGTGGCGAGAGAAGAAGAGGACGAAGCGCGGGAGGACGGTGCGGAGATACAAACGAGAAGAAGAAGAAGAAGCAGGAAGGGAAACGGGGAGTGTTGAGAAGGCCAGTTGATGCACAATTGCCTGCCCCGCGCCCCGCAAATGCCGCCGCCCAAGAAAAACAAATTGGAATTTTAGGTCCCGGGCTTTTCGCTTCTCCGGAGAAATTGGTTGGGACGCGGCTTATCGCAATCTGCCTCGGACGACTGGCGCTGCCCTGCCCGCGCCTCCTACATTCGCATTCCGGTCAGCGCGAGTCGGAACCGCGCTTTGGCTTTAATCCGGTCTTCTTTGTCGACAGGACAAGGCGGCTCTTTTGTTTGTAGCTGGCTACGTCACCGGATCACTCCTGAGATGGGCGACGCAGGGTTTGTTGAGCTCCCTGCGCAGTCTCCGGCACGCCTGGCGGCGACCGGCTAATAGCGGACCGGGCATAATATAATTTCAGCACCCTCCGTCTCCTGAGCCTGCGCTTTAATTAAAGGACACCGCTTTTGTCCACAACAGCATTCTGACCGACTGGCCAGCTGTTACTCGTCTGCATATATCTGAATAAAACGTTAAACAAAGAGCATGAGATGGGCTTGTGTCCGTAATTAGTGACTACGTGTCGAATTCAACACCCGAACTCAATCTCTCGTCTTGAGCCGCACGCTCCTTGCCTGCATCTAGTCTTTCCCACGAAGAAGACACAGGCACTCGCTTAACCTCCTTCCATCTTCCTTCACCTTCACCATCAGCCATGTTCGGGAAGTCGCCGTTCAGTCGCCAGTCCGACTCTCCGGCGCCCACGTTTGGCCGGGTCGTGCCGACCCCGTTCGACACGCCCGGCGGCGCGGCGCCGCGGAGCGGCGGCGGCGGCCACCTCCTCAAGGTCATGTCCGCGCCGACGAACGACCTCGCGCTGTCAAACAGGCTCATTGTCTCGCCGCAGGAGTTCCGGTCGGACCAGTACGTGATCGTGGACGACCAGTTCGTGTTCACGACAAAGTAAGTCATGCATCTGCTTCGAGTAACTTCCAAACATGACATGGGTGCTGACCAGTGGTGGCAAACTTGTGCAGGGCAGAAGCAATGGCTCCCGGAACGACGGGCGTGTCGGGCGTCCAGCGCGAGTGGGCCGGCTGGTCGCTCGGCCAGACCGTCATCGTGGCCCCGTTCGACCCGTTCCGGGCCGGCAGGCAGGTCTACATCGGCTCGCTCGACCTCGAGGTCGGCTTCAACAGCCGCAACCGCATCTCCGACCAGACCTACGACCAGGACGAGCTCGCCAAGTGGTTCACGAACCTGTACCACGACATGATCCTCGCGCCGGGCCAGCGGCTGATCATGGACTACAAGAGCATCAACCTCAAGCTCATCGTGCGCTCGCTCCAGCTCGTCGACCTCGGCGAGAAGCCCGCCGCGGCCGGCGCGCAGCTGGTCTCGCACCCGCAGGTGCGCGGCATCCTCACGCCCCACACCCAGATCACGTTCTTCAAGGCCCAGGACTCGCCGATCAAGCTCAAGGCGTCCGCGCGCCGGCCCGCCGCCAACGCGATCCTCCAGCCGAACTTCAAGTTCGAGGACATGGGCATCGGCGGCCTCGACACCGAGTTCTCGGCCATCTTCCGCCGCGCGTTCGCGAGCCGCATCTTCCCGCCCGCGCTCGTCGAGAGTCTCGGGATCCAGCACGTCAAGGGCATCCTCCTCTACGGCCCGCCGGGCACGGGCAAGACCCTCATGGCCCGCCAGATCGGCAAGATGTTGAACGCGCGCGAGCCCAAGATCGTGAACGGGCCCGAGATCCTGAGCAAGTACGTCGGCCAGAGCGAGGAGAACGTGCGCAAGCTCTTCGCCGACGCCGAGAAGGAGTACAAGGAAAAGGGCGAGGAGTCCGGCCTGCACATCATCATCTTCGACGAGCTCGACGCCATCTGCAAGCAGCGCGGCTCGTCGCGCGACAGCACCGGCGTGTCCGACTCCGTCGTCAACCAGCTGCTGTCAAAGATGGACGGCGTCGACCAGCTCAACAACATCCTCATCATCGGCATGACGAACCGGATTGACATGATCGACGAGGCGCTCCTGCGGCCCGGCCGTCTCGAGGTCCACATGGAGGTCTCCCTGCCGGACGAGAACGGCCGCAAGCAGATCTTGAAGATCCACACAAAGAAGATGCGCGACACGAAGCGCATGGCGGCCGACGTCAACCTCGACGAGCTCGCGTCGCTCACAAAGAACTTTTCCGGCGCCGAGCTGAACGGCCTGATCAAGTCCGCGACCTCGTTCGCGTTCAACCGGCACACCAAGGTCGACAGTCTCGCGGGCGTGTCGTCCGACATCGACAAGCTCAAGGTCAACCGCCTGGACTTTATGAACGCGCTCGGCGAGGTCAAGTCCGCGTTCGGCGTGAACGAGGAGGAGCTCTCGTCCTGCGTCGAGAACGGCATCATCCAGTACACGTCACACATCCGCAGCATCCTGTCCGAGGGCGCCGACTTCACCGAGCAGGTCCGCACGTCCGAGCACACGTCCCTCGTCTCGCTCCTCCTCCACGGCCCGTCCGCGTCGGGCAAGACCGCGCTCGCGGCGACGATCGCGATGGCGTCCGACTTCCCGTTCATCAAGCTCATCTCGCCCGAGGCCATGCTCGGCTACAGCGAGGCCGCCAAGATCGCGGCCATCTCCAAGACGTTCGAGGACGCGTACAAGTCGCCGCTGAACGTGATCGTCGTCGACAACGTCGAGCGCCTGGTCGAGTGGGTGCCGATCGGCCCGCGGTTTTCAAACGGCATCCTGCAGACACTGATGGTTTCCATGACAAGGAAGCCCCCGAAGGTGAGTTCCTTTGTATTGAACTGAAATTCACTCTTCGTGAACATTTTGTGTATCTAACAAAATGACTACAGGGCCGCCGTCTGCTGATCCTCGCCACCACCAGCAGACGCTCCGTGTTGCAGCAGATGGACCTGCTCGACATCTTCACGGGCCAGATCGGCGTGCCGAGCGTGTCGACCGGCGCCGAGCTCGGCGCGATCCTCCAGGCCGTCGACATCTTCGGCAGCGAGAAGGTCAAGCCCGAGCAGGCCCGCCAGCGCATCGACGCCATCCTCGCCGCCACGGCCGAGCAGACCCGCACGGCCGACGTCGGCGTCGGCATCAAGACCGTGCTGTCCAACGTCGAGACCGCGCGCAAGGCGCCCGTGTTTGACGACCGCTTCGTCGAGCTCATGGCTCAGTCGATTAACGACCGGGGACTTTAGACTAGTTTGGGGGAATTACTTGTAAAAATTCTTTTAATATTGTTTACTTAAATTGTGTCATACCTGGGTACTTTTTCTTATTCTTGCAAAAAAAATACATTATTGGGACATTAGTGCGAATAGACACCACTTCTAACACAATTTTCAACTAATCATACACGAGATTTAATAGCACATTTTGACACGCCTACGCCTGGCCGGCGGGGAAGTACTGGAACGGCTTGAGCGAGGTTGGCAGCGTGATTTCAAACACGAGCGCCTGGTTGTCGAGGTTGTAGCCGGTCGCGTCCCTGTACTTGATCTGGCCAAAGTTCACGTGGCCCTGGGTCGTGATGAAGTCGTCGTCGGACACGATGATTGCGTAGTAGTGGCCGTCCGCGCCGGCCTTGCCGTCCTTGGGGATCAGCGTGAGGCCCTCCCACTTCTCGTTCAACAGCTTCCAGTCCTGCGCGCCGCCGTTGTGGAGGCCGTTGCCGAACTTCTTGAGCTGCGAGTTCACGTTCACGTCCAGGAACGAGCAGAACGTGGCCGGCTTGATGCTGCTGTCGAGCACGCCGCCGGGCGAGACCGCGCCGCCGACGACGTTGTACTTGCTGACTGCCGCGATGTTGGTCGCGCCCGTGATGTCGAACACGTCCACGTGCCGGTAGTTCGACGTCGTGTCGTCCTGGGCGTGGCCGTGGCCGGAGTCGCGCGCGATCGTGAAGAACTGCGTGTCCGAGAGCGCGAAGAGCTCGGACTGGGCCGCCACGTTCGGGTTCTTGGACGCCTTCTTGGTCGGGTCGTTGTAGAGCGGCAGCGGCACGACCCACTCGCCGACCAGGACGGCCTTGCCCGCGACGGTGATGTCGTACTTGAGCAGGCGCGTGTAGCGGCGCGTCTTCTTGTCGTCGCCGCCGTCCTGGATCGTCGCGGACTGCAGCAGCGCGTAGAGGTGCTTGCCGTCGGGCGAGAGCGACATGCCCTCGAGGCCCTGGTTGTTGGACCGGCCCGAGTCCGGGTTCGCGGGCGTGATGTCGTCGGTCAGGCCGCTGTTGAGCCGGGGCGAGTCCGCGCTGAAGGACTCAGCCCCGTTGCGGTACGGCACGAGCGCCTCCGGCGGCCGGATGGCCTCGACCATGTAGCCCTCGGGCGTGAACCGGTACATGTACGGGCCGTACTCGTCGCTGATCCAGAACCCGTTCGCGAACGAGCCGCCGACGGGGGAGATCGCCTCGGGGTCGAGGCAGACCCGCGTCGACGACGCCTGGCCGCCGACGTTCGTCCAGCCATTGTTGTTGAACGTGGCCGCCGGAATGTCCGGCATGCCCGGGAACGACAGCGTGGTCGTGCAGTCAAAGCCGGTCAGGGGGTTGCCATACGGATCCGTCAGGATGATCGTGTCCTCCAAGACCCACTGGAGGTTCGGCTGGGCGGACCCCGTCGGCGACGGCTGGAACGCGATGTTGTACTTGTACACGCGCGGCTCGAAGTTGGTCGTGCCTCCCGTGTTCCAGCCGCGGTCGGGCAGGTTGTACACGGTCGCCGTGTAGTTTTTGGCGCCGCCGGCCAGCGTCGTGACCTTCAGCGACGGCCGGTCGAGAGCCATGGACGACCCGAACGAGATGGTGTCTCCGTAGTTGTCAACCGCTTCACCGTGCACAAAGCCCCACGCGACCATGGAGTCGTACGTGTACGTCAGACCGCCGCATGTCGTCTGGTTGACGTACGACGTCGTGGCCCTCTTCGACAGCGGGTTCGCGGAAGCATACGCGACAAGTGCCGCGGCACCGACCAAAAGCTGCTTGTAGACCATTGCAAATGCGGCAGGGAAGGACGACGGGTATAACCGGGGACACAGTAATAATGCGCTGTCAAAAACGAAGTCAAACAAATGTGACATACGAGGTAACCCCGTCTCCTTATGTAGGCCGGCTGCAAGGCAACGGGAACGCCGATGCCGGACTCGACATGCCGTGCTCCAATTGCGCACGCATGTGCGCCCGAATTGCAGGCGGAAATGCAAGCGCGCACATGCATCATGCTTCCCAGACCCGCGCGTCGCATGTCGGACAGCATAATTCGTGCAAGCTGCACAAAAAAGTGTTGCTGCCTTCCTATTTCGGCGTCGGGGGCTGCAGGAACGGCGGTGTAACGAAAATCCGCAAAAGAAAACGAGAGAAAAACTCAAAGGAAATTTGCTAGCTATCCATTCTCGGTAACGTGGCCCCAGATTTTAAGGTAAGAATCTGGCGTAAGCGGAGGCGTGTGTGCGAGCTAGTGCTCAATATCGTCGAACGATGATGACCGATACAGGCAGCCGTCATCCAGATAGACTTGTACGCAGTACACAGCACACATGTCATTTGCTGTTTCGGCCTTCCGCTCCTTCACGCCCTGCAAACCGAAAACAGCCCGGCGATCATAGCAGGTTCCCGTGGCAAAATCGACTGGGAAATCGGGCGTATGCTTGGTCGTTCAAGAATCCAGCAGCAGATGCCACAGTCGCCAGGTTCAAACGTATTCGGTCGTCGCTTGTTCCCTTTCAGGCCTCCAGCCGCAGCATCCAAACAGGAAATCCATAACGTGCGCCAGGCCGAATTCGCACCGACATCTCATCTGCTGGAATGTGCCTTCAGTTGTCAGTTGTCAGACGGCAAGACCGGAGCCCTGAAGACGAGAGCCGATTCCCGCAACACGTGCTGCCAATCATTGGACTCGGCAAAATAGTAAATTGCCCTAACCCGCAACATCGGCGCTTGCTCTTCGTTAATCTTGTTTGGGGGCTTGGCAGCCAGAGTACACTTCTCAACTAAGGCCATCCGGAATGCGCATCAGACCCGCATCTTCTGCCTCAGCTGAGTGAGCTGCAGGCTTGGGCGAGATCTAGAATATCTGGAGGCAGCTGATGTATGGCTCATTATGGATGCTGAGGATTGCCACGAAAAGGTGGCATAAATGCTTAGCAAAGTCGGTCTAATGCCAAGTACGCAATATTCTTAATATGGCGAGCAATGAGGGGACCTTTTCTGACACGCTCTTCGATGATGAAAAGGCAAGAAAGCTTTTCTGCATAAGCGGCCGGAGGACATCCAAAAAAGGGTGAAGTCCAGTACATAGATGGCTAGAGCAAACCAATACGGTTAGTTACTGCAGCAGGGCATTCCTCTTTCTGGCAACCTTTCTCTTGGATGCCTAAATGGAACACCGAACGAGCTATGCCCTTTCTAATTCTAGCTTACACGTTCTGTCCGATTAAAAAAACTGTCTTTAAGTTACGCGGAATGTTTAACGGTCATCTTGCATGGCGTAGGCATTTTGGAAATAAATCACAATGACAGGAGGAGAAAGGAAATGGAGAAAAAAATGATATAGTTCGTCGCGCTCGGCTTGACACGGCAATGGTTTCTGACAATATGCCGTCGAAGTAAAGTATACCATTTTATTATGTGCGATGAATGCTACACACATCCACCAATTGCTGCTCTCAAGAGAAAAGGCACTCGCTAGTTTTAAACCCTATGTCTAGACACCTTCTTGTACACGTATTTGCGAATACATATAATTCGGCTACTTCTTACCGCCCGGGAAATACTTAAACGGCTTGACCGATGTCGGAAGAGTGATTTCAAAGATCAGCGCCTGGTTGTCCAAGTTATATCCAGACTGCTCTCTATACTTGATCTGGCCAAAGTTCACGCGTCCCTGCGTCGTAATAAAGTCGTCGTCGGAAACGATGATCGCGTAGTAGTGCCCGTCCGCGCCGGACACGCCGTCCTTGGGGATCAACATCAAGCCCTCCCACTTCTCGTTCAGCAGCTTCCAGTCCTGGATGCCGCCGTTGTGGAGGCCGTTGCCGAACTTCTTGAGCTGCGAGTTGACATTCACGTCCAGGAACGAGCAGTAAGTCGCCGGCTTGATGCCGCTGGCCAGCACGCCCCCGGGCGAGACGGCGCCGCCGACAACATTGTATTTGCTGACGGACGCGATGTTCGTCGCGCTGCTGATGTCGAACACGTCAACCTGGCGGTAGTTGGACTGCGTGTTGTCCGTGCCGTGTCCGAACCCGGAGTCGCGCGTGATTGTGAAAAACTGGGTATCAGAAAGCGCATAGAGCTCCGACTGGGCCGCGATACGCGGGTTCTTTGCCGGCTTCTTCGTCGGATCGTTGTACGACGGCAGCGGCACGACCCACTCGCCCACCAGTTTGGCCTTGCCCGCAACCGAGACGTCGTACTTGAGCAGGCGAGTGTGCCGGCGGCTCTGGTTGTCATCACCGCCGTCCTGGATCGTCGCCGACTGCAGCAGCGCAAACAAGTACTTGCCGTCGGGCGAGAGCGACAGGCCCTCGAAGCCCTGGTTGTTTGACCGGCCCGAGTCCGGGTTCGCGGGCGAGACGCTGTCAGTCTGCCCGCTGTTCCGTCGCGGAGCATTTGCGCTGAACGACTGGACCCCGTTTCGGTAAGGAACGATGGCTTCCGGCGGACGAATGGCTTCGACCATGTAGCCCTTCGACGTAAATCTGTACATGTACGGTCCATACTCGTCACTGATCCAGAACCCGTTCGCAAACGAGCCTCCAACCGGAACAATTGCTTCGGGGTCCAGGCAGACCCGAGTCGACTGGCTCTGGCCGCCGACATTTGACCAGCCATTGTTGTTGAACGTGGCCGCCGGAATATCTGGCATGCCCGGGAACGACAGCTTGGTCGTGCAGTCAAAGCCCGTCAGGGGGTTGCCATACGGATCCGTCAAGATGATCGTGTCCTCCAAGACCCACTGCAAGTTCGGCTGGGCAGACCCCGTGGCCGACGGCTGGAACGCGATGCTGTACTTGTACACGCGCGGCTCAAAGTTGGTCGTGCCTTCCGTGTTCCATCCGCGGTCGGGCAAGTTATACACTGTCGCCGAATAGTTCTTGGCACCACCGGCCAACGTCGTGACCTTCAGTGACGGCCGGTCGAGAGCCACGGACGATCCGAACGAGATCGTGTCGCCGTAATGGTCAACTGCCTCTCCGTGAACAAAACCCCAGCCGACCATGGAGTTATAGGTATATGTCTGGCCTCCACATGTAGTCTGATTGACAAAGGTGGTAGCCCTTTTCGAAAGTGGATTCGCCGAGGTGTAGGCCACCAGTGCCGCAGCACCGATAAGAATCTGTCTGTAAACCATCGCAGTTGGCACTAAAGATGTACGGACGACGGCGGCGAGGCGAATTGAAACTGAGGTCCCCGGTCCGCCTTATATATCTCCAGGCAAGCAAATATGAAGCAGCATTCGCATTTATATTTGAAGTTCAGAGCCAGAATAAGCGGTCTTGGTATGCATATGAGGTATACGGCTGGACCAAGACATTCTTCTTAGGATATCGTCAAAATAAACAGTAGCGACTTCGCCGTCCTGCCTCGCTAACTCTGTGCATTTCGGGCCCTCTGTATATTCGTGTCTGTAGTCCAATTAGAAATTCTTGGTATCCCGCTTGGCAACAGGAGACCAGCGAACGATTACAAACATAGCTTGTGTATGGCGCGCTCTCCTTTGCCAAAAAAAAAAATCGCCGTCGCAATTGAGTATCCAGTTTTCTCATTTTTCCATAGTTGTCAGAATGGTGGTCAGAATGTACTTGCAGCTTTACAGTTAAAGCCATCATTGTGAAGGAAGCAGCAAGGCACCGATCGAACCAACGCACTCGTTTGCCGCAGGGACTGCATCGGCAAGGCTCCATATCGTGTATTCGTTCGCTCTCGCTACTCGTGCATTCCTGAAATGAACCCGCGCGTAAGTAAAAGATCGTATTCCGGTTGCTCTGTTGTACAGCATACAACATCTTGGCTGGGAAATTGGAATGTTTGCTTTTGTCTAATGAGAACAGCTCTGCAAAAAACCATTTCCACGTGCAATCAACCATTGGTAGCCTGTCTACCCCAACCCGCAATTTAACAAGCCAGTTTCTCCAGATTGTCATCTTCCAGGTGCAGATAACTTGGGGCCAAGCACGGAAGGACGAGGTTTTATACCGGTTCGGGTTAACAGCATATTGACTGTTTTCGTCATTTTAACCATATTTCTCCAAATAGGAACTGTAGGCGTGGAGAGCATCTAGTCACAAAGGGGAAATTGGACGTGGCTGATCTTAATCAGGAAGGTGCTCGCTAAAGAGAGTTGTCCCGAGAAAGTCACAGTTGAAGAAGTTTGAACAGAGTTTCATGCCAATTAACAGGAAATAATCGTCTACTTTCTTTCTAATACCTCTGTTATCGGCTAGCAGTGATAACTTCCTACCTTTGAGGTTAATAAATTTGTTTTATTATGCTCAGGACATAACTGCAATACCGCTGTCACAAGAACGAATTAAGGCATGTGCATATGCGGCACAATGATAGTTACATACATACAAAGTTGTCTATTGGAGATGATTTCCAGTTCAAGAAAAAAATTGGTCGACCAGCTCGTTAAACTCTGGCGATTTTTGAACGTTCACGATATGGCCTGATTCCGGAATAATAACATGCTTACATCCTCCAATGATCGACATTAACTTATTCAGCTTTGGCAGTGGGCCATCTAATTCACCTGCAACTAGCAATAATTCGTTATAATCCTTGTGGACTCGGATCGCCTCCAGGTATTTCGTCAAGTCGTAATTCTGTAATGCGCGAATGCTGGCAACCAAGCCTTCCGGCGTCGCATCCTGCAGCATTTCAAGAAGCTCAGCTTTGCGATGAGGGTGCTCGTCCAGGAAGGCTTTGCCCGGCTCGCCTGGGAACCACCGTTCCATCGTAAGAGGAGCAAGGTTTGACATTCCGTCAGGTCCATCCCTTGCAATCTGGATGCGTGGAGCAAAAACGTCGTCCGGTCCCGGCGCTGGACTCTTCAGGGCACTGCCAGCCGCGACTGTCTTGCCTATACGTTCCGGATAGTTTGCCTTCAATACGATCGCGGTCGTTGCGCCCATGCTGAGGCCGACAAATCCGTGCACTCTGGCTATTCGAAGATGATCCAACAGAGCAATCGCATCCTGTGCCAATTCATCAAACGTAACCCCCTTGTCAAAGTAGTCAAACTCTCCATCTGCGAGCGGCGAATCGCCGTGGAAGCGTTGGTCGTACAGAATGATCGAAAACTTGTCCCGGAAATGCTCGACGAACTCCGTCCACAGATATTTGTAAGACGAGCTAAGCGAGTTCGACAGCATCACGATCGGCAGGTCTTCAGACCCCGCGACAAGTTTGTACGCGATTCTCACGTTGGGTGCGTGTGGAAGTGTAAACAGACCTTGCTGTATCTCGGTTCCTGTTGTCTCGGGCATGTTGATGGTTGAAAATGATAAAGTACGGACGAGCGGAACGTGAACACTTAGAGCAGGTACGATGATACTTCTTGTGCCTCTTGATAGATTAGATGGCAACTGCAATGAACTGCGACAACGATGCACGATATTGGCTGAGAATTTGGAGATTAGCATAAAGGTACTATCCACAGTTTCTCCGAAATAGTGAGTCTGTTGGCGAGGAAACCCCACTTAATGACGCCAACCAGCGTGCGGCGTCTCGTCGGGCTGAAGGGTGGTCTTTTAACAAGACTCAACAAGGAGGTATGTAAAATTCACACTTAAATTAAATGACTTATCATTTGTTTTCTGATTTTGTTCTTACTACTGACGGCGAGCCAATGGCAAATGCCTGCACCAAAGATGTCTGTCTAATTTACGTCTGACATTACCAGTCCTTCCGACAGTGTATACAATCATATGACTAGCAAATGGATTCGTGCGCGCCTTTGGGAACCTGTAGTAATTGGATCTTGCTTGTAATTTACAAGGCATCCCCAAGTCCTCCGGTCTCTACTTATCCATTGTGAAGTCTGCCAGCGATTTATATTGACCATACATTCTACTTGTTGACTATGGGCCTGCGTTCAGTCTTAAACAATCTGTCAAATAGAAACAAGTGATATAGATTGCGTAAAGTTGATATATGCGCCCGGTACGCACTAGTTGAGTCGTTTTATGGAGTCATAAAGCCTCAGCCTGTTCGTCTTGTCACTGCATGTGATTCTAAGAAGCGTGCGAGACAGCAAACAACATTGGCCTCAGGGATCAATCCAGACACTCGGATTACGAAAATGCTAGCCTGCGGGCGACCGTATTTTCGGTATTCCTTCAGATTACTGCAACTTGAAATGATGTAATTGCACAGAATGTATGTATGTATAAAACCTTGGTCCGTGATAACTAGGGCGACCTGTTAATCGTAAACTAGCTCTATCTCCTTGGTCAGCCATCTTACCGGATAGCAGGTCCGCGAAGCGTCCGTGAGCGGTCGAGGGTCAAACAATACAAAGTATCCGAGACATTTCTCAAAGCTAAAAAATGTAGAACGTCGTATATCCGGCTTTAAGTTTAAGCGTTGCTCCTTGCTCAGTCCTTTATCGACCAGACGCCCTTAGTGGTCGCTCGACCCCTCCTTCGATAACTTAAATGCAGACCAGTGTTCCCTGGATAAGGTGTGTCTTAAAGTATCATATCTGATACATTTAGCAGCCTGCCTAGTGAAATTTAGGTCCACCCAGCAATGTCTTAGGAGAGGCGAGCAGGAAAGCCGGCCAAGCCTTCATTTCCGATCGACATGGAGCAGGGAGACTCAAAATTGCTTGTTTTCCTTTGCTTCAATTTTGATGCGCCAATGGTAATATAATAATCTGGTTGTATCATACGCATCGTCGTTTCTGCAAATGTTCTTACTACTCAAAGCTGTTCCCCATCTCAACAAGCATTTGACGAAACGCACGAGATATGATACGAACGGTCTGTGTGGAACTAGTGCCTGGCTCTGTGCGTGGTCGCTATGACTTTATCTAGCCTTATGGCCCGCTCAGACTAGAGAAATTTTAAGTGACTTGCACGATTGTGATTTAAGCAACTCTTATGAGCCACAGATTTTGGGTTTCGTTAGCTCCTGGCTCCCTCAAGGCTCGACCTGAAAGTTGAACCACGACGCTCAATTTCGTTGGATTTGCCAATAAGATGTCCAAAATCGACGATTGCTGCTGAGATTTGGTAAAGTTAAAGAGCAAAAAAAGATTTGTGCGTATACCGGAAGGATTGATTACATTTCAATTGCCGAAATCGAGGAATACAATTATGAGCCAGGGACAGTCAAAGCTCATGGGCCAGAGCTGCGCTCGAGACCTGCGCTCGAGCTCGAGCCTTGAGCTTCTTCTACACTTGGGAGCACGGGACCTTATCGGGTGCGTATGCCGGGCCACTTATTTATTACAAACTAACCTCTTTATTACAAACTACAAGATAGGTATTACGTTATCGTACGCAGACAGCAAGAAGCTCAAAATGCATATATACCAAAATGCGAAATGAAGACCCAATAACAATAGTATTGAAGTTCATCTAGGACGGTATAGCTCGAAGGGAGCAGGTGCACTGGAAAGTTGGACAATGCGAAGAGGCTAATTAAATTAATCGCCCACCCGAAGTTCCGAAGTCAATTGCGTTTCCTCATGATAGCAACCTCTGTAATACCAATACCACAGCGTTTTACGTACCGTCCAGCTTATCTATTTCTGACTGTGACGCCTAAACTGTGGAACTTACTAACTTTGGTACCGTATGCTATGCGCTGGAACTGACATTTGATACAACCATGGGGAGTGTCACTTTTTACGCGTATTTTCCTATCTGCTATGTGACGTGGATATTCATATACGAGCAAAGGACCCTGTGTCTGATTTCTGATCCATTCTTTTTTTACGAAGTCTTGCGTATTTGCATCTACTATTCACCGAGAACTAGAGTCCACAATATAGAAGGTCGGTCAGAGCGTTTTTCAGGCGATTAACTCAGCAGAAGAGTACATGAATACTAACAAGTGTCTGCTTAGATGGAAATTGAAAGAGATACCAAGGATGAGTTCAAATCGGGCGTGCAAGTCCTCGTCAACGATCTGAATGAAGAGAAGAAAGCTCGTTTTATTGAGGACGGTGAGAGCGATGAATTCGAGAGGGCTAAGATCATTGACCTTATCCGGCGTATGAATAAGACCGGCAATACCGGCGACGATGATCCATTGGCAGATCGAGCATCCGAATATCTGTATACAATGTTGCTACAGACATCTTTGGACGAAGCCATAGAAATTATCAAACAAGGCGTTATCGATCATTATGGTGACGTCAACTTTGAAAACGCAACGTACGAGAAGTATGTGAAACTTGCGGAAGGCCCCGAAAGTTTCGGAGCCGACTTTGATACGTACGATCTTGAATGTCGTCTAGAGGCGACTGTCTTCAAGTACCATTCTCCGTATCCAGAGGTTCGGGCTGTTACTGATCCGTTCGACGATCCGGACATGCCGGTCGAGACGATTCGCGCTTATGTTCTTGGGATGATTTGGGTTGCCGTTGGTAGTTTTATCAATGAGTTTTTTGCATTTCGCCAGCCGACTCTCAGCTTGCAATCTACCGTGCTTCAATTGTTCTTGTACCCTTGCGGCAAGTTTTGCCAACTTCTTCCAGACTGGGGATTTACCTTGTATGGCACGCGCTATAGTCTCAACCCAGGACCATGGACTATTAAAGAGCAGATGCTGGCGACGATCATGGTCAACTGCGGTGCTCAAACGTCAAACTGGATGTCCATGTCGGTGACTCTTCGTCACGAACTGTTCTTCGGATACAAGTGGGCTAATACCGGCTTTGTTTTCGTTATGAACTTTTCCAGCTTGTTCTTCGGTTATGGTCTTGCCGGTCTGATGCGCAAGCTTTGCATTTTTCCCGTTAAGGCTGTATTTCCTAGCGTTTTGCCGACTCTTGCTCTTGGTCGAGCACTAGTTGTCCGAGAGCGCCGTACCTCAGTTCATGGATGGACTATATCTCGTCAGAAATTTTTCTATCTGACTTTTGTTCTTTCTTTTCTTTACTTCTTTATTCCTTCGTTTGTCTTCAAGGCCTTAAGTGACTTTAACTGGATGACTTGGATATCTCCGCAAAATCAGAAACTTGCGCTGGTAACTGGAACGTATGTTGGTGCTGGGTTTAACCCAATTACGACGTTTGACTGGTCAGTCATCAACTTTTCGTCCCCGCTTGTATATCCCTTTTTTGCATATCTGAACTACTATATCGGAGTGCTCATTTCTTGCATTATTGCCGTCGCTCTTTATTTCTCCAACTACAGATATACTGGCTACTTTCCTCTGAACTCAAACAGTGTGTACGACAGAAATGGGAGTGTCTACAATGTTACGAAGATTATGACCGACTCCGCATTTGACTTGGACAAATATCTGGAATATTCGCCCCCTTTCATTTCTGCCGGCAAATTGGTCGGAACCGGCGGTCTCTGGGCCGTTTATACTTGCACCTTCGTGTACGTCTGCATTAGCGAGTGGAGACTGCTATGGAGCACATTGAAACTGTTTGGACGTTCTCTTCGACACCCACTGCGCGATTCTCTTGACGAGTTTAATGACCCCCACTCGCGAATGATGAGGAAATACAAGGAAGTTCCCGATTTTTGGTTTTTGATCGCCTTCCTCGTCGGTGTTGGAACGGCGTTTGCTGCCATTTTTGCCTGGCCGACTACGGTCCCCATTTGGACCCTTATTATGATTTTCTTGTTCAATGTGTTCATGTTCATGCCTACACTCGTGGTGATGTCCAGGACTGGATTTTCTATGGGCTTTGGAGCATTTTCTGTCATTTTAGCTGGATACATGGATCCGGGCAATCCCGTCACTTCCATCCTCTTGCGTATGTGGGGTTACAACATTGATAATCAAGGAGAGACTTTCATCGGCGACCAGAAGATCGCGCATTATGCCAAGATTCCTCAGCGCGCCACGTTTCGCGCACAGTTGGTGGCTACGTTGATCCAGTGTTGCTGCACGGTCGGTGCTGTGCAGGCGTTGTTTTCATCTGTAGCAAATTTCTGCACCAAGACGCAGGCGGACAAGTTCTCCTGCCCGTTTTCGCGAACCGTGTACTCGGACGCCATTATGTACGGTGTTATCGCCCCCGACCGAGTGTTGGGCACTCTGTATCCGGCATTGAAGCACTCGTTCTGGATCGGTGCCGTCATTGCCGTGCCATTCGGATTCCTGCAGCTTTACTTCCCGCAAAAGTTGAAGAAGTTTAGCATTGCACTGATTGGATACGGTACGATCGAATTAGGCTACACTTACAACCTGACATACTACACAGGTGGATTATACATGTCCGTCATCTTCATGTGGTACCTCCGCACGCGTTTCGTGGCTTGGTGGACGAAATACAATTACATCCTCACGTCGGGTCTGTCGGCCGGTGTCGCGTTTTCGGGAATCATCATCTTTGCCGCGCTGCAGTATCCGCAGATCACTTTTAAGTGGTGGGGCAACACCGTGTATGCCGCTGGAGTGGATTATGCCGGCACCGCGAGGCTTCTTGCGATTCCAGAGTCCGGAGTCGGACCAGGAGTTGGCGAATTCCATTAGAGTACCGTCTAGTTTTTGCGTCTTTTTTTTTGTGTTCGTGGTTTGTGGAATGGAGAATGAAGCATCCTGTTTGCTTGTGTCTATAGAACAGTTGAACGTCATTTCTTTTCGTATAAGGCATGCCGGAACAAATGCTTGGCCTAGGCGTTCTGGCAGTACTTTTGTAGATCCATGAGAACGTCACAGTTAATTTGTAAATACTTTGCGCATTGCCAGACTGCCAATAGAAAGTGAGCAAGGCGAGTGCGAGTGGCTAAAGATGTCATGACTGTGCGGCTGAACATAGTCATCCCCGCCTTGCGGTCGAACTTGGTCCTGCGGGGACCCCATCGTCTTTGCCTTTGCCGTCGCCGTTGATCTCTTTGGACGACGATATGCTCCGCCCTTACGAGGGCGCTGACGAGTGCCCGGATGTCCTCTCGCCTCACGACGATGAGAAACTCCTGACGCACGAGTTTGCACTCGAACGCGAGTATCTTATCGTCATAGATGCAACCAATCGTATCTGGCGACCCGAGATATGATGGGGTCTGAACTAGTCCGGCCTCCTCGCTTGCGGTCTGGCGACGAGGTTACGCGGGTCGAGTCTCCCCATTTGGTTAAGCTTAGACAGATTAGGGAGTTACCGCGGAGTTTTTATACTACGCATAAAGAAGTATACCGAAAGTGTGGATCTGTTGCGCTCCAGGGAAAGGAAGGCCTTTGAAACGATTGCAGACCCTAAGCGCAAGCGTGAGCTGCAAGCTTCGCGGGCAAGAGATAAGCTAGAGTTGAAGAGTGCGTTTCGACATGCAGTAGACGATATGAAAGATGCCATGGAATTGGGTTAGCTTATGTAACTATCCAATATAGCTATTACCATCCGTTTATCTTCAATAATAGCCCTGTGGCAACATAGCCCATCCTGGCCAATGGCCAGGACCCCTAGACAGCGCGGCAAGACACTTCCAATGGCGACGGCTAAGCCGCGAGTATCTGTTGCCCTTGCCGTGTGACGGAGAAAGCGACGAGGTCAACACCGGACGATACGGACGCTGCAGAGGGCATCAACAGCGACGGCAGGGACAGCCGGACGAGCAGGGACCGGCAGTCATTGCCGATCAACTGCGGAGAGCGGCCGAGACGTGCAGCTAAACATGGCCCATGACATCCGATAGTGGCTGACGAGCGACGAGCGCCTACAAGTTCTGGTTGCGATGGCTGGTTGCGAATGAGGCGGCGGTAGACAGCGAGGGGGGTATAATAAACAGTGTCAGCGTTCAGATCAGTTCGAGGTTCCCGGCAAGAGACATTGGGCCACACCACCGCAGTCCTGAGAGCTGAGAGGGGCGTGGCAGGTGTGCAGCGCCGTTTTGGCCGAATGCCTAACAAAGCAAACTAAGCGGGCACGTAAAAGAAGCTGTCGTGCGGCGTTGTATGTAGCCAAAGTCCTTGACAACATACGCACATCATTCACAAGCTGAACGGCGTTAGACAGGATAAACATGTCCATACCTCGTCCACATTACACAAACAAGACTGTGTGGACAGTGAGAAGAGATCATTTTGTGCTCGACGAGCTCATCAAAGCCAAGGCCGCCGGGCTCACCACTGATGGAGGTTTTACGAAGGAAGGGTGGAGGATCATTACTGCCGCGTTCAATGCCGAATTCGCGACGAATCTGGACAAGTCACACATCAAGAACCACATTCAGCTTGTAAGTGCGCTTGATATGTTTGATATGCCGGGGGTGTAGGTGAGGGGCAAGTGAGCAGGCTTGCTGATTTAGGTATATTGCTTTTATCATACAGTTGAAGCGAGCACATGAAGCATGGTTACGACTCAAGCTAGACGGTGAATTTGATTGGAATCCGGTAACTCGATTGTATCAAGGATCAGAGGAGTCATGGGATCGATTTATTTTGCAGAACCCTCATGCGAAGAACTTCAAGAGCCGTTCATTCTTCTACGAGGTCAAGATGAGACAGATATTTCCAAAGTATCACAATGACCTTGTCAGTAGCATCGGAGGCGTTCTCGAGGTCCGAGAAGAAGACGGTGTTGCCGATATTGAGGGCCACGATGATGCTTCGGAAATATCAAGACGGCGACCGCAAACCATATCAACAGAAGCTGTCGCGACCAATTTGTTTGAAGCGAGCACAGAGGTGCCGGGACTATCACTTACGTCAACGAGTCCATCGTACATGTCTAGTCGTCCAAGCCCCGGCATTCTGCGGCGGCCAGCTCCGTCCCCAGCTCTTCCCTCGTCCTCATCGAAACGACCTCGAAGCGAAGCAGTCATCACATCGCCGAATACAAGCTCGGCCCCCGTCATGGTCGACTCAGACGCCCTCACGGCCGCGGTCAAGATTGTCTCTGAATCATTCCGTCAAGTTTTGGACACGACCGGCAGCACGAGTAGCCCGTCCCGGCTTCAGCCGTCGTCTTCCTATTCACCGTCACCATCGGCCTTGCCAGACGCAAACTCGCGGTTCCAAAGTGCCGTCAAACTGCTCTCGCATTTGCGCAAAGAGGCCGACTGGAGCAAGGAGCAGTACAAGCAGGCGCTGGCTGTGCTGCGGCAGCTCGACGAGCCAGGTGTTATCTTGCTTCTCGAGATGGACGACGACGCGCGCGAAGATTTTATACTCAGTGGGTTTTGAGATCGATTTGCTAAGTTCTGGAGAAAAGATTTGCGAGCGAGTAGTGTCATTACTGTACTTTTATTGTTCATTAGGATTGTTTTGTATTTTTATGTGTGTGCCTTTTGCTGGTGTTCGAATTGAATTGGAGTTGTTTATGTTTTGCTATACGAGGCAGTTCAAACCCTAATCCTGAAGGTCGTAATAAACAAAGAAACCACAACTGGCGCCCACGATGAGGCACAGCAATTTACCTCGACAGGACCGAGACTTCACACCTCAGATGTCGCAAAGAGCGCAGCCGCGGCAGCGTCTGCCGACGCTCTTCGAGGTGTTAAACCGGCGGACACTTGGACCGGTCGATTTGTACTCGTTCTACCTTTTCATGCGGGACCAGCACCGGTCGGCGGATTATCTTGATTTCTGGCTCGACATTGAGCAACACATGGCGCTATGCCGGCTCTACGTCGGACAGCTGCGCCGATCGGTTCTTATTTCCACGCCGGACCTGGAGAAGGAGACGAGTGTGCGGAATTCGACCATCGCGTTGCTGGACGCCATACAGTTACAGGAGCAGGCCGAGCAGGAAATCGGGGTCGAGGACGAGAGCAAGCGATTATCCATGATGCTACGGCACGACCCGATAAAGGCATCTGTATACTCAGTGCCGCTTGTCATCGGCGGCATTGAACCGGCCGAGATCGAGGCAAGGCGGAACAGCGAGCGCAAAGGACATATCGCCGATGGCGCGACGGCCGAAAAGGGAGATGCGCGCAACAGTCTTGCGGGACAGAACGTTAAAAGTGATAGAGGGCCGACAGGCGAACTCCGCGTCACTCGAACGGATATTCGGAATTCCGCGTATGGAATCATGGCGACGTATCTTGTTCCTGGAGGCCGGCGTGAACTCGCCCTGCCGATGCACATATCGAGGGGCGTTACTACCGCCATTGAGGTCGACAATCGAGACGATCCAGAACTGTTCGATGAGGCACAGGAGTATGTGTTTCAAGCGATGGAGCGAGAGGCATTTCCTGCGTTTCTGTCATATCGAGCCCTGGGAAATCTTTCTCCGGCCGGCTCACTCACTAGACTAATCGTTGGCCTGTTTTCTCTTTTTGCTGCATTCTGGGTTGCATTTATTCTCATATTTTTGGATTACGACAAACACGTAAGGTTGTGGCTAATCCTGCCATTTTCCGTCGGTGTCTACGGATGTCTCGCCTATCAGTACTACCTCGATCCGATAATTGTGTTCTGTGGGTTCAGCGAGCTGACGTATTTCCATTATGTTATAATTCGGGAGCCATATGTGAAGGCTTTGCTTCTTCGCCGGGCAGTGTGGGTAATTGGGTTGACTATTTTGATTGTTGTTTGCTTGTGCGTGTTATTTGGTCTAGTGCCGGGAAGGCGTTTATAATTCTGTCTTGATTTTAATTTTCTTGATTTGTATGCAAGCTAGCTATGCGATGGAGATACATACACGACACCTCAAATAAGGTGTCAAGCTAATAATATAGTTACTCTTCAGAACTGCTTCTCGGCAAAGTACCTTACTTCTTCGTCTAAGCTGGCAAACAACTGGCCGGGCTGTTTCGGAATCCATCCCAATTTCGTCGCCCGCGTTGGTGTCCCGCCAGAGTTCGAGGTGAACCTTCTATACGCTATTTTCGCTTTAGGACCGTCCAGTCCTGCAGAAACGAGCGCTGCAGGCGACGTCCAGCTTTTTGCGTCTCTCGTGCCATGTCCAGATGTATTCTCCGGAGCCACGACACCGTACTTGACCAGAGGCGCGTCGAGAGCGGCGGTCAAGTCGCCCCACGCGCATGATCCGCTGGACGTGAAGTAGTAGCCCTCGTCGTTGACGGCCAGTTTTGCAGGTGCCGCGAGATACGTGTCCAGTAGCAACACGTACAAGTCGGCGAGGTCGCGAATGAATACATTGGGCCAGCTGGAGACGCCCTTGCTGAAGACCTTGTTGGCATGCGCTGCGGCCGCGGTCGAGATGACTTCTGGAACTTGAACGGAAGTGACATGAACCTTGCCCGTGCCGATGCCGTAGATCAAAGGCGGCGAAACAATTAGCGTGTTCACTGCCGGCTTCGACTTGTGAATGCCAAATATAATAATCTCGATATCCCGATGAGGATGGCCAACCGGGAAGGACGTGATCCTATCGATATCGAGCTCGTCGTCGATGACTACATGATCCTCCTCGGACTTGCTCTCCGCAGTAAGGATTCCTGTTCCCGAGGTGTGGACCAAAAATGCGCCGTCCTTAATATGCGCGGCAATAGCGTCCGCGGAGGTCTTGTCGTCGGAGGAGCCGCCGGTGTGCACGATGACATCGGCCGTCTCGACGAGCTCGTTGAACACGTCGTGGTCCTCGTACGCGGCCTGCACGACCGTGAGACTCGAGTTCGGATACGCAAACGCGATCGTCTCCATGTCCTCCGCCTTCCGAACCGGAGCGATGATCTCGAACGCCGGCGTCGGCAGCGCATTGTTGTACGCGACAACGGCATCGAGGACCGAGCCGCCGATGTACCCGGACGCGCCGGTGAGAAGAAGATTCAAGACCATGGCTGCCCTACGAGATGTTGAAATGCAGTCAATTCGCAGCTCCGGGAAGAGTCGGACTGCAAGAACAGGACGGGCAGCATTTCGCAATGCATTAGTAATGGTGGAGGGACAGTAATGACGTTGGCTGAGGATCAGTTGTGTGCCCAAACTTAACTCCACAAACTCCAGCCGCTCAATGTAGCTCGCGTAATTCTCACGTGATATAGTCACGTGCAGAAATGACAAATTGAAAGACTCTTCTTTTGGACTTGATGAGTTTGATGAGGACTAACTGAACTTCGGCTTCGCCACCACGGTCAGGTTATAAGAGAATATGACGCAGCGAACTGCCGAAGACATCGCAAAGACTGCAAGCGCGGCGTCGTCAGTTCTGCGGACCGTGTCCGACAGCGACCGCGTCGCGGCGCTTCACCGAGTCCATGCCGCGCTCAGCGCGAACAAGACCGCGATTCTGGAGGCGAACAAGCTCGACATCGCCGCCGCGAAGGCCGCCAACATCGCCGGCCCGCTCGCCAAGCGGCTCGACCTGTCGTCGCCGGGGAAGTACGACGGCATGATCCAGGGCGTGCTCGACGTCGCGGCCCTTCCCGACCCGATCGGCAAGATCCAGTTCGCGTCCAAGATGGACGACGGGCTCGAGCTGCGCCGGGTGTCGTGCCCGATCGGTGTTCTCCTCGTCATCTTCGAGTCCCGTCCCGAGGTCATTGCGAACATTGCCGCGCTGGCGATCAAGTCCGCCAACGCCGTGATACTCAAGGGCGGCAAGGAGAGCCTGCACACGTTCACTGCCATCTCGGACGTCATGCGCGAGGCGCTGCGCGAGACGGAGATCCCGCCTGGCGCGGTGCAGTTAATCGAGAGCCGGCAGGCCGTGGCGGACTTGCTCGCGCAGGACACATACATCGACCTCGTCGTCCCGCGCGGCAGCAACGCACTCGTCCGGTCAATCAAGCAGTCTACGAAGATCCCTGTGCTGGGCCACGCCGACGGCTTGTGCGCAATCTACGTCCACTCGGACGCGAAGCCCGAGATGGCGTCCAAGGTCGTCGTCGACGCGAAGACCAACTACGTTGCCGGCTGCAACGCGGTCGAGACCTTGCTCGTGCAGGCCTCCGCGCTCGAGACCGTGTTCCCGTCCGTCGCACGCGCGCTGGTCGCCAAGGGCGTCGAGCTGCGCGTCACGCCCGAAGTTGCGTCGGCTCTGGACTCGCAGAGCATACCGTACACACCCGCGACGCCGGCGGACTTTGACACGGAGTTCCTCGAGCTTATTATCGCAGTCACGACGGTTCCCGACGTCGCCGAAGCAATCGCGCACATCAACGCCCACTCGTCCAAGCACACGGACTCCATCATCACGTCGTCGCCCGACGTCGCAGAAGTTTTCCTCAACGGCGTCGACAGCGCCGGCGTCTACTGGAACGCGTCCACGCGGTTCGCGGACGGGTTCAGGTACGGTTTCGGCACAGAAGTGGGCATTTCGACGAGCAAGATTCACGCGCGAGGGCCCGTCGGATTGGAAGGACTTACGACGTATCAGTATCAGATTAGGGGCTCGGGACAGGCTGCTTCTGATTACCTTGGTGCAGGCGGTGAGAGGCCATTCAAGCATGAAAAGATCGATGTCGAGCACCTGTAATTTATAAAAGAGTTTTCCAATTCTACGATTTTTGCATTCATATAGAGTCATGGACAGGCATTCCATTCAGTAATTCATAACTTTCGAATTAATAATACATAAAATAAACTGGGCAGGCAAGCAACACCACTAACAACCATAAAATATTATAATAAATGAGAATACCCTGCAATTCAAAAGCAAAAGCGGAAAAAAGAAACGGAAGAATGAGTCTTCCAATTTTTATGGCTTCGCACCATTGATCACGCATACGCCGTCGTCCAAGCCAGTCCTGCTGCTACCAGAAAAGTCTTGAGCCGCTTAGCAAGGCAGCAAGACAGTGCCAACTGGAGGCGGGTTGTAGTCGATGAAGTACTCGATCGTGCAGTCGCCGACGCACTTGAGCAAATAGCCCATCGTGCTTCCGGGCGCGCACTCTTGCGGCGTGACATAAGTGTCCTGGCCCCTGGTAAGAGTGACGGTATCCAGCAGTCCGCTGGTAGACGGCGCGCTGTCCCAAGTGACACTCTTGTCGAACGAAGACGAAAGAGTGTAAATCTCGATCGTGGTGTCGCCCTCGAGAAAGAAGGGGAACGTGATTGGGTTGTCAGGGAACATGAACTTCAGCTCGCAGCTGCCGGTGTACGAAGACGAGACATCGTACTGGAGAAGAACGTCCTGCTCAGTGGTGGAAGACTTCGTCAAGTTGGCCCAGAAGCCTGTGCCGATGGAGGTAGAGGGAGTGCCAGAGTTGATAGGAACGATCAAGTTAGGCCAGAGAGTAGCGCTAGGGACGCAGACAGATGAGGAGGAAGTGGTGCTTGTCGTAGTAGTCGACGCAGTCACGGTAGTCGGCGCAACGACAGTAGTAGGCGCGACAATAGTAGTGGGCGCAACAACCGTGGTGGGCGCAACAACAGTGGTGGGCGCAACCACAGTGGTAGACTCAGTCTCATAGACGGTCGCAGTGGTAACCTCGACGACAGTCGAGGGCACAACGATCGTGGTAGCTGCGGTCTCCGTAACGACAGCGGTGGCAGTGACGGTGACGGTCGCTGCCTTTGCAGTAACGGTAGCAGTAACGGTCGCGGTTTCGTAGACAATCGAGGGAGTCACGACGGTCGTGCCAACGGCAGTGACGGTAACCACGGCGGTGACGGTTCCAGTCTCAGCAACGGTCGCGGTCTCGGTCTCGGTCTCGGTAGCAAAGATGCTCACGCTGGCGTAGACAGTCTCAACAGCAGAGACAGTCGCGACGGCGGTCTCGGTCGCATACGACGTCTCGATAGCAGTCACCGTGGTGGAAGAGCAGGTGGCCTCAGGGGCACAGTACTCGGCGCCGAGAGTGAGCTCGACGGCCGTGCAAGCCGCAGCAGAAATCTCGGAGACATAGATGTTCTTCTGGTCGCCAACGCCAGTCTCGCAAGCGTAGAAAGTGGTCGAGCCATTGAACGTCAGAAGGTCGCCAGACGTGCAGAAACCGTACGGGTTTCCGGTAGACTGAAGGAGAGCCGAACATTCGAACTGGTCGTACGGGGTCACGTAACAGGGACGGCCGTAGATATCCTGTTTGCGGGGGGCGGGGAATTAGCAGGCTGCAATATGCAGGACGCACGCAAAGAGATACAAAGTCACAGCAACATACAGAAAGAGTGCCATTGCTGGCGGCGACAAGGGTGAGGCAGGTAGTAGACTCGCCAGTGCGGATCTGACCGTCGTAGATCTGACCGAGAGAGACGTCGCCGTCGAGCAACGAAAAGCCGCCGGACGGGAAGCAATCGGCCGAGACAGCGACGGGCGCGACGGCGAGCACTGCGGCGATAAGCGCGGCAGCAGTCTTGGCGATCATGGCGGGATGGGGTAAGAAGAGGATGGACAAGGAGGAGAAGGAGGTGCAGGACGACGAATTAGCAGGAAGACTGGAGAGCGGGCGCCGTGATAGATATATATAGCCAAGCCGACGCCGGCGTCGGGCGGCAGTCGTGGTTTGTTTTTAGCAGGGCGTGTTTGCTGTTTTGCAGTAGTGTGTGTCGTCACTGCGGTGCCGGCGCGCAGAGTGATCGGAGGGGAGCGCATCGCAATTTGCCCAAACGGGAAGTGTAAGTGGCTGCCGGGCCTGACCCGGGGCGAGACTCTGCGTGTTCGAGTTCGCGTTCGCTGACGTAGATTGGCCGCTAGTCACACCGCACGGGCCGCGCCAAGGCCTAATGTGCCTGGCGCTAACCCTGCAATCCGCAGTAGCGCAAACCTTCCCGTGCCGGCTCGCTATTCTTAGCCGCCCACCCCACTCGTTCGCTCCCGCTCGCATATGGGATGAGTGATTGCATTGCACGTTCTACTCTAATCAACCGCCGCGGTTCGCAGCTGGAAACGGGCGTTCCGTGGACGGCCGTAGTACAATAATACAATCACCGGCTTTCTACCGGCTGGTCGCTTGCCTTAACGTGCGGCGGCGCTTCTCGGGATCCCGCGGGCAGGGTACGGGTCTTCTGATTTGGCGGTCTCACTCTATCATGTCCAAGCGGCCTTCGACGGTCCTTCTGGCTTCATCCCTCTCATCGTGCTAAACTCCGCAAATTGATTCTGCCAATGGCACCCAAGCAACGGGCCGCCATTGGCGTAATCCGACAGCAGAAAGGACTGCAGGCATAGAACTATAGCGTGCTGTTTGTGCTGGCATAAGCTGCACCTTCCCATGTACCGTCCGAGACGCATTGAGCGGCGACGACTCAATGCAAACTGTCTTGACTCACGCTCGTGTTCGAACCGCTGCTATCTCGTCGTTCCCGCTCCCACACCCCGCGCGCGTCCATCCATCCATATCAGCACCATCCATCAGCAGGCGACAGGCTGGACGGGCAGCCCGTTTCATCTGGGCATTTCTTCACTCGTAGACCTCCCGGGAAGTGAGGTCCACGTAGACACATCGGGCCCCGGCTCACGGATCGAAATTAGTTGGTGCCGTGGGACAGGACACTAGAGCAGCGGCACAGACGCGCCCTGAAGCAGATTTTGTGACCTAAGCGTCTGTCGTTTTATGCCGCAGTCGCTCTGGGCGTGCGTTCGATTTGATTTGCCAGCCGCCCAAATCCTCCATTCACAATGATGCGCTGGGAATGGCCGCGCTCCGTGATTTAGACGCGCCTTTTCGATCAAGCGATGTTTGCTGTAATATTTTTGTCATCTCTGTCTCCGAAGTAAAAATAGCAGGCGTCCGGGGAGTCCGGGAGTTTTTATTACAACTCTGCGACGAAACAGGAGTGTAGCGGCGCTCTGTGCGCAGACCACATCCAGCTCTGACGGACCCGACTAGCGAGCTGCTCACTAAATCGCAGCACACTAACCCACTAGTTTCTGTGACGTTGCTCCGCACTCTCCAGATCTGGCAACCCCGATCACTAACTCACTGCTTCATTTTATATTGCCCTCTGGTTTGGATCGGCGACCAGTTGACGGAACTGCCTCTTTTTCTTGTCGCTTGCGAGCTCTCAGGCAATGGATCTGTCCATGTGAGGAAAATCACTTTGTCGCGACAAACAGACAGCGGCGTGCTCACTGTCTTAAGCCTACCCATTGTGATGGCTTAATAGTTTTGATTCCCCACCAGAGATATTCAAAGTATTGACAAGTAACAATAGGCACGCAACGTAATCAGGTTTATCTGGCGGAAGAGTGCGGGACGACACAAAATACTCCTTTTACCTACGCAAAACTCTCCCGAGAAATCACAAGCTTATCTATTCTAAGCTTTGTTTACCTAGGCATCAGTCACCCTGAAAGTGCAACCACAGCCAACACCGCGCCGGTCAAAATGTCTCGTTTCAATTACTTTTCCTAATTGGATCGAGACCCGATCATCCTCCCACCCCTCCCTCTTCCCTCTCCATTTACACGTGTTTACTCGCTTGCCGTCTCTGTCTCAACTCGTTAGGATAATTCACCACCTCTACTCACTAGTCTGGGTTAGCAATACTTAGAACGCACTTGTCCCTCGGCACATCTTAGATGATCGAACTCTGTCCCGGAATTGCACAGTATGTCGTCTCGATCCGTCGTATATTTAATAATCAAAAATGTCATCGAAATAAAGATGGGACTAAGAACACCTGAGAACACAAAATACGTCAGTGGTCAGGAGACTGCATACGAAGTGGACGAACAAAGTCAAGGCACGACAAATTTAGCTCAAACCTTGGAGGAGGAAGACCCGAAAGAGGCTGATCGGGCCGGGTGTTTGGACGTTAGCCCCCGGATGACAGTGTGCGACCACCGACTCGCGTCTCATGATACACTTGTCGGCCCCGTAAATATATTTTAAAACGTTCGTTTAACTGATCGAAACACGGCTTTGTTGACTCCAGAAAATATCAATTTGTTTGTGCGACTCATGACGCCGTGCCATACGCTTCTATTTTTTTTTCTTCCGGCTCTGGCGGCTCTGCTAGTGAATTCGGGTCATCAGTGGTGATCTGTCTAAGCGCCATCATACTGGTTCTTCGTGCTTCCTTTTCCCGACTGGTTGGTTTTCATCCCCGGCCAAGAGAGCAAAATGCTTTCGCTTGAATTTGACAGCTACCGTACTCGGATTGACCGCTTTTTCGTCTTCCAACCACGCAAACCCGCATGATCGGCTTTGCTTAGTACATACCACCAGAAGCCGGCGGTCATTCAATGAGAGACAATATGCAATACCGCTCGCTCGTCGGTTCTGAACACGCTAACTTGGATTAATTCTTGCAGTTATTATGCTCTGTGCCAGACCTTCGACGAATCATTCGTATATTTCCTGAAGTCTGGTCCTATAATTTTTCAAAGTATACGCTGGAATGCAATCGCACTCTGTGTACTAGGCGTATCTCCGCCAGTATTTGCTGATTGATTGATTTACTAAGCTGGGACAGGGAATTGAAAGCCATGCTCTCTTGGACAGCTTTTTTTTTGTTTATCAAGCTAATTCGAATCGGCGTCAGGATCAAAAAGGCAACTCACGGCAGATATGTCTAGAGTCTTGCGTCGACATTATGTAGCCTTTGTTTGGTATGGCTGCAGAAATTTCCTTCTCTGCGTCGAAAAACGCACATCAATACGTGAAACGCTTGATAAATCTTGTTTAGAGTCATGGCAACGTGCCAACGTCTATGTGGCCGCGCTGGCCCAGGATGTAGTCACGTGTCACGTGCGCTACTCCCAAATCCTGTAAAGCCCACTCTTTGCTGAGGTCTGTAGACCTCCCTCA
>JAKTPS010000057.1:0-73544 GCA_030556275.1 Lipomyces sp. NRRL Y-27488
GATATACCGTGGCACCCAGGTATGTGATTCGTACAAGGGCCAGTGGAGAAAAAAAAAGAAAAAGAGAAAAGAAGAAGTGGGAAAGGAGCGGGCAGCAGGCGATATCCTTCGAGTGGCAGGCGATTTCAAAACTGGCTGGGAGCAGCGGCAGCGTTGTTGTCGGTTTGCCATTTCCGGAATCGTGGCTCGGGGTGTGGCTCACAGCAAAGCCACACCGCCGCGCTGAAGAAAATATGGGAAAGGGTTCCTCTTGCGCTTATGGTTTGAATCCGGGTAACTGTTGTGGGGACGACTTTCCAGCGTGACTGCGTTTTTTAGGGCTTGCCCTAACTCTAACGTCCCAGCTCCAATCTCCATCCACGCAGCTGTGTTCAAGGAAGGTATCCCAAAATTTCGTCGTTGTTCAAGTCGCCAACCCGTACCTGTCGTTGATCGATCCTACAACTAAACAAATATGGTATGTCAAATCTTCTCATTTATGTGAAACATCAGGAATGGAATGTTGCGCGGTCGACGGCGATTATATTTTGCGAATATCTCTGGCGAAGCCATCGTCAATTTCATCCATGCTGCATGTCTCGAAGTGCGACAACCTACTAGCCGTCTGTCGACTACGCAAATTGCCTTCCTATATGCCACGCCTTCATACCGTTGTCACGATCGATTGTTCTTGAGTTCTAACGCGACCCTTTTTGCCTTGTAGGATTCCAAGACTCCTGTTAAGCTCGCAAAGGTTGTGAAGGTTTTGGGCCGTACCGGCTCGCGAGGTGGTGTTACCCAGGTCCGCGTTGAGTTCATGGACGATCAGAGCCGGAGCATTATCCGAAATGTTAAGGTTTGTTGTCCAGATTCTCTGGTTTAGGCAGGAGCTGAAGTCAACGATTGCGCGAGTCGAGTGGAAGATGGAGGAAGGCTTGGTATTTGGATATCAAAGCGTGCAGTGGAGTGCTGTCTCTATATTGCGATGTTCTCGCAAGATAATGGGAGAATAGTGACTGCAGTGTAGCCTTCTTGGTCTTCCGCTCTGCCGCAATGTTGTTTGACTTGTCAAACGCTTTTTTATCTCACGTCTCAGGATCTAACATGATAATATAGGGCCCCGTCCGCCAGCACGATATTCTCTGCCTCCTCGAATCCGAGCGTGAGGCTCGCAGACTCAGATAAATGGAGTCGTGTGCCTTGTACATATCGGAAATTGGAAAAAAAAAACTGGGATGGATACATGAGGAAGTGGTGGCGTCGTCAAGCATATATTGTACACTATCTACTATATTCATGTAGCTAAAAAATGCTATGATACTGTTTGCCAAAATATGTTGCATTATTGAGGACCGTCAATATGGCGATACTTTAACACCATCTTGGAGCTGAGGATGTGTGAGCGTGGAGAAGTGAAGCAGGTCACTCGGCATTGGCCGTGTCTCATCCCGATGGTGGACATGCTGACGATGCCTGTTCTCTTGGAGGCTTAAGGATACATTGCCATGTATTGGAAGCCCCGTATGAATTGTAGACTATAGCAACAGCTGTCAGAAGAGGAGGTGCCGCTTAAAAACGATAGTACGTCTCCAGATGCCGATTGCAGCCATTGCCCGCATTACCACTAAAAGCATTTAATTTCTTGTGGCATTCTTCGCGAATGTAAAGTGTTATAATTCTTCTTGATAATTCTCTTGCGCAGCAACTTCAAAGCAAATTGATTCAGGTATCGATATTACCGATTTTGTGGATAGTCGGCGCCGCATCTCGAAATTATCAAATTTCATACGGCAAGACTCCACCAATTTTAGGTAAACCACGTCCATATTCAGTGCTTGATCCACATACCTATCCAGAAGCCGGTGTCAGCCAGAAGAATCTCGGATTGACCAATACGCCAGACAGCATATAGGCAGGCAGCTGAAGGAACAGAAACACAGAATGACGACCATCACAGAGGCAGGGCGGCATACGACGCTCGTCCCCCCTTCATCGGGCAATTTTTCGTCGCGCCAGCAAAAGACGATCAAGCTGTACCCGGTGTCGAACTACACGTTCGGGACGAAGGAGGCGCAGCCGGAGGAGGACTCGTCCGTCACGGCGCGGCTGCAGCGGCTGCAGGATCACTACGAGCAGTACGGCATGCGACGGACGTGCGAGGGCGTCCTGGTCTGCCATGAGCACGGGCATCCGCACATTTTGATGCTGCAAATCGCAAACGCATTTTTCAAGCTGTATGTTGTCACTCGCAGGAATTGCTTTTAGTTCTTTTTTGGCTGGATCTGCTTCCGATTTGTGTTTGTGTTTGTTTGTGGCTAAAACTGTTCTCCAGGCCCGGCGACTACCTGCAACCCGGCGAGGAAGAGATCGAGGGCTTCACGCGCCGCCTGGACGAGCGTCTGGCGCCCGTGCCCGCGCAGTACTCGACCGAGCAGCACACGGCGGAGTGGGAGGTCGGCGACTGCATCGCGCAGTGGTGGCGCCCGAACTTCGAGTCGTTCACGTACCCGTTCATGCCGCCGCATGTGACGCGTCCGAAGGAGTGCAAGAAGATGTACCTGATCACGCTGCCGAAGCACAAGGTCCTGAGCGTGCCCAAGAACATGAAACTGCTCGCCGTGCCCCTGTTTGAGCTGTACGACAACTCGGCGCGGTACGGCTCGCAGCTGTCTGCGATTCCGCAGTATTTGAGCAGATACAACTTCGAGTTTGTTGACGAGAACGATGTTGTCATTGGACGGTCGCCGGCGCTGAATTTATAGTGCTCGAGAGGCTTTGTTGTTGGTCGTGCTGCTGTTGCGCGTGGTTATCAATCTACTGATGGGATCTTGTACGGGACTTGAGTGGCAGGCAAAGTTGTACATTAGTTACTGTTTCATAGAAACTAGAAAAAAAGCGCAAATGAGAAAAGCAATGGTCTATATCATATCCCCACTGTCATAAATCCTCCAACATCATCACATGCTAAACGCCAAGTCACCATGGAAATCTATATGCAACCAAAGATCTGCCTTCAAAGCCGAGCTAACTTCTTCCGCGACGCGGCCATCTTTGACAGGTACCGCCTCAGAATACTCAGGAAGGCCATAAATGCGCCAACGGGTGGGAGCAGCTCCAGCCATGTTATCCAGAACGGCCGGCGTATGCTGGCCCGTACCGTGTCAGCAACGCCCGCGCGGAGCTCGTCCAGACCGTCGTTGTTCCAGATGACCACGTCCGCCAGGGCCACCTTCTCCTCGATAGAAAGCTGCGCCGCGATCCGCTGGTCCGCGTCCGCTTCCGACAGCGTTGCGCCGTCCCGCAGCAGCAGTCTTGCCCGCTGGATGCGCGGCGCGGCCGCGACCACGATGGTCGTGCCGCACAACATGTCCATCCCGGCCTCGAAGAGCAGCGGGACGTCGAGGATAACCGCCGGCGAACGCGTGACGATCCAGTGGTACAGAATGCGTCTGAATATGGCTTTGCGGACCTCGGGATGTGTGATTGCATTCAGGACCTTCCTCTCGCTTTCGTTCGTGAAGATGTACCGGCCCAGTGACACCCTGTTCAACACCGGTTGCCCCGTCGCTGTGGCGGTGTCGGCAGGCACAAGCAGGTCCGGGATCTTTGGGCCAAAGTATTGAACGATCTTGCGGTAGCCGGGCGTGCCGGGCTCGACGACCTCGCGGGCGATCTTGTCCGCGTCGATAATCGGGAGCGAGAATGGCGGTGCCGAGAGGATCGCAGACACCGTGGACTTGCCCGTCGCAATGCCGCCGGTGAGGCCGACAACAAGCATCGTGGATTCAATTCCTGCAATTGGCAGAAGAGCGACCGTGTACTACCAAAATCCGAATGGCAAGAGACAACTCACGGACGTGCTCGACTCTCTGATTGTGTGGAGATTAGTCCAACGAGAATGTGGTGGGTTTACATTTGGGACCTCGTCATGATTTCTCCCGGCAAAGCGGGGTAAACCGGCGAACTAGATTATGAACAGAACCACCGACAAGCGGCAGGAATCAAAGCATTGTACCATTCATGCATAATATTGTCAATATACATATACGCAGTTCGCAAGAAGCATTAAACAAAGAACAACAATGGCAACACAAAAATGAACTAGTAAAGCTCGATAAGTACATCATAGGCGGAAACAAACGCAAACCAACACACCTGTACTGAAGAGAAAATAAGATCGCAACGCAGTCCAAACATTAGGAAAAAATAGAGGAGCAAAAAAAGGAAATAGCTATTGGAGAAAATGTAGAAAAGGCGAGAAGATTGATCAGCACACCGTTGTCTCATGCGCTGTTCGTCGCTTATGACGACCTATCCAATCTTCTCTTGTTCCTTTCCACGAATTGATGAACAGGAAAGATATACACTCTTAGCAAGCTATTCCCGACAAAAAAGGTACAAGCAAACCACAGACACAAGTTTGTATATATGTAAATTAGAGTTATGAAATAAAAAAAGCGACGAAAACGGAAATAAAAAAGTCACAACCACCCACGGAACCAGCTCCCTTAACTGTATATCGTGCGCCACAAGTGAGGAGGAGGAAATATGAGGAGCAGAGGAACGCACTAGCAGCACTTTCCGCTGTTGTTGCCCTTTGCTCCGCCGGAGATGTCAATATTATTGGTAGGCTGTGGTTCGGACGCGAGGTCTACACGCTGCTTGATTTGTCTCGCGAGCGAGACAAACGCTTCCTCGACATTAATGTTAGTTTTCGCGCTGGCCTCGATGAACGGGATTCCAAGCTCGTTTGCAAGTGCTCTGCCTTGTTCGGTCGACACTGCCCGCTTCTCTTGCCAGTCGCACTTGTTTCCGATGAGAAGCTTGTTGACACCCTCTGACGCGTGCTGTTCGACATTCGAGAACCAGTTGCGGATGTTATTAAACGACTTCTCGTCCGTGACGTCGTAAACAAGTAGTATGCCCATTGCTCCGCGATAGTACGCGGTGGTGATTGTCCGGAAGCGTTCCTGGCCAGCGGTATCCCAAATCTGCATCTTGATCCGCTTACCATCGAGATCGATGGTCCGGATCTTGAAGTCGATTCCGATGGTTGTGATGAAGGACGGCGTGAAAGAGTCCTCGCTGAAGCGGAGAAGTAGGCATGATTTTCCAACGCCTAGTAAAATAAAATGTTAGCATCTGCTACAGCGGCTTGCTGAATGAGCTCGGTCCGCCGTGGTGCACTCTAATTTCATCATCTATCAAAACTCGGTTCACATCAGAAGACCAGCAACAGCGCAAATCGCGAATAACGTAAACTATTCCTAGAGGAATGTGCTGAGAGTCCGACTAATGGACGCGTCGAAGTGGCGAGCGGCAGAACGGTTGGTATTCCCGCATCCGGCGGTCATGAATGCTGCTTCCAAAAGAGAATAACACAATTCAGGGACTCTACTCTAACCACAATAGACGATCCTAAAACCGGGGAAATCCACCAGAAGCCGGGGTAGACCAAGCCAATCATCGTCGGCTCTGCATCTCAGACTCGATGATGCAGCAGCCGCAGAAAGCCAAACGCGGCAAAAAGACGCGCGCGTAGAGCGAGCAACCACAGCGGAGCAGACAGCCAAAAGCGATCACGCAGAAAGAAGAATATATACCTGAATCTCCGATGAGTAACAGTTTTATAAGAATGTCATAGTTGCGAGAGCTGGCCATGGCGAGCGGAGCGGGCGGATACGGTGTCGTTAAAGAGCGCGGAGAGGGAGACGAGCTGTGGTGGGCCGCGCGGCGCAAGCAAGAACGGGCGAGGAGCCGAGCAAAGAAACGGTCGGCGGAGAGGACGGGAGGACGGACGGCGGGGTGTGCCGGCGACGGAGACGGGGCGTACGGGGACGGGGAAGGCGACGGGGCAGGGGAGGTTGCTGGTGACGACGGCGAAGCGGACGAGAGAGGCTGGAATTTGCGGGTGAACTGACGGCGACGACGCCCGAGTCCAGAGTTGCCGCCAGCCACGTGACACGAGCCCCTCGCGGCTGACCGGCCTGCAAGTCCGAATCCCGTCATAGACATTCAAATTAGTCGAGATCTCAGTTGATCCTCCTAACATACAATAATTACATTAACTAGGAAACTAATAATTACAATACATAACTCTACCCTCTCGCAGCATAACAATTATCAACATAAAACGACCATTCGTCATCCAAATCAAAAGAAACTTCAAACACCCTGACAGACCGAGGCAAATGCAATTTATAGATGACACGATGTACAATTCGGCACAGAGAAGGAACATATACAACTCCCTAGTGTTATGACGGGCTCCTCGACGGCGGCGGCGGCGGCTGTTGCTGTTGCGATGGCACCTCCCTGTCCCAAAACTGCAGAAGCAGATCGCCATACCGTTGCAACTCCTCCAGAGGGATCGCCAACCGAAAATCGCTGAGTAGTAAAAACTGTAACTCCAGGTGGTTGAGTTCCTCCAGCGGCAGACCGCCAACCTAAATCAAGAGTGTGTAAGCATCCGCATAAAACCCAGTCTTCCATCACATGGACACTCAACAAACCTTAGCGTATCGTGAATTTTTGTAGAAGACATCAGAGAAAAACTTGCTCGCAACAGTAACCCCGGCAATGACGAGTCTATGAATATTGTAGCTGTCCATAACAAACACATCAATCGGAGGAGGACCCATTGGCGACGACGGTGACGTCACCGACGGTGTTTGATGCTGTGACTGTTGTGACGCCAGCGAAGGAACCTGCGGAGCCTGATTTGACTGCGAATAAGCCGAGAATGACGACGGCGTGGCAGCAACCGGCGCGGGCTGGGCAATGCCGTCCGCGGTGCCACCCACCGCCATGTCACCAAAGTCGACGCCAGTTCCTGTGTTTGTCCGCTTCGATATGCGGTCAAAGTAGACCAGCAAGGACAAGAACACCTCGTTCGTAGCCGGACAGTATTTGAGAATGCGCATGAGGTATGCATGTAGAGAGATCGCCGGAACATTGCGGCCGTGGAATGCAATCACGCTGGACGCGAGGCCGTTCCGTCGAGTGTCTGGATGATGACGAGGCTGCGACGTGTAGAGTACATCATTTGCCTCTATTATCCGTTGGAGAAGAGACGATATCATCGCCAGGACGTCGGTGACGGGGTGGTTCAGTATGTCGAGGTGGGGTGGATCGGATTGGGGAGATGTGAGAGAGGACGACGACGGCACCGATGACGGCTCCGAGGAGGAAAGTGGAGCCGGCACACTGGCTGAAAACGCAACCGCGGACGGTGGAGCAGCCGGAGCATACTGCGGGATCGCGTATACGAGCGGGTAGCCCTGGCCCTGCTGGAGGCGGTCGGCGTCATCTTGGTGGGTCGGGGCGCCGGCGAAGTCAGTCATGGCGAGCAGGAGAAGAGGGCACACACAGTGGCGCACGAGGAGCAGGAGCAGGAACAGGAGCAGTAGCAACCGCGGTTCACGTCAAGGCCAGAAGTCGGTCTAGTACGCGACAGCGACAGCAGAGCCGCGGAGCATGCTTGGGACGCGGGCGATGGCGGACGAGCAGTGGTGTAGCAAACGCGGCCGCTCGCAGTAGTGCCCGAAATGAAAACAGACGGCTGCCGTGTGATGGGACGAGCCGGAGAACAAAAAGAAAGAGTGCCGGGCCCGGGCAGCGAGAGCAGGGAAGACAGAAGATACAGACGTCGACGGCCGGGGCGGGTGGAGTGTTCCAGCGTGCTCGAGGCCGGGCAAATTGGGACGCCCGTGATTTGCATCGTGGGCGGCGTGGTTGGGCACAAGGAACCCGGCCAGCATAAGCGCCGCGGGCCCGCCGCATCTGTGCCCTATCTGCACCGCGCCGCGGTCTTTATGCCAGATTCCATGCATGGAATAACAGAACACACGTCAAACCGACCCGTCCGGTCTTGGGTCCTATCAAACACTGATCAATCGCAAAACAACAACCCGTACGTAATTTATTATTACTCTCCATATGCACGAGTCTTGCAACTCCTATAAAACAACATGCGCAACTGGCCCTATACCCACTCTCACCCCAAAAACACAGCAAGTAAAACCACAGCCAAAATCACCACAAGAATCAGCAGCAAGCAGCACGATCTATTCCGTGAGCTCTTCTGGTGCCGCGACGCCTTCGTCAGCTCCGTCGACGCATTCTGTGTATGGTCCGCCACACTTGTGATGTTCGATTCGATATTATCGATCAACACTCCCTGCTCCGTCACCATCGTTCCCAAGTCTCTAAAGATCTCGTTCAACTCCGAGATACCCTGTTCGATGCCCTGGATCTCGAGCTCGCGTTCGGCAATCAGCGAATTCTGAAAGTCAAGCTCATCTTGCGAGATAACGTCCAGCGTCTGCTGCTGCTGGATCTGCTGCTGTCGAGCCGCGGTCCGTTGCGCCCGTTGCTGCTGTTCGGCAGGCAGTTGTTCTTGAATCTGAAGCTGCTGCTGTTGCTGGTAGTACTCCTCCTCTGCACCGGGTGACAACAGCTCCGACGATCCAGGCAGGTGCGACTTGGCCGCAATTACAAACTGGCGCTGTTTTTCAGCAGACACTCGTTGCACTGACTGGAAGTCGGCAAGCTGTGAAGCGAACTCGCGCGCCAGCTTCTGTTGTGTGAAGCGCTGTGAGGGCTGTATCGTAAAGACATCACATCAGCAACCAGCACTCGCAAATAACAAGCAGTAATAATCCAGAACTTACCGTTACGTCAGTCCATCCCTGCAGTACCTTGACTTCCTCGCCCAACGTCTTGCACAACTCTCTCGTATCGTCCGTCAAGGCCGACACTCTCTCCCGCACCGCATGCGAGTCCTTCTTAGTGCCAAAGTTCAGAAGAAGGCGATGCAACGTCGAGATGTTCGAGGTCAGCGTAAACAGCTGATTGGACAAGCGATTGGCGAGAGTGTCAAACTCCGGCGAGTCAGAGAACCCGCCACCGCTGGTGCCCATGGCGCCAGTGGGCCTGGAGGATAAAAACGACATTGCTGCCTACAGACGACAAAAGAGAATATTTAGCGCAGGTATCGTACGCAATCCGTATCAGGGAGTCTCGTCGGATTGCGTTGTTCTGATAAGATATGTTGATGCACCGGAGTTTGTGGTCCGTCGTCTACGTAAGTCATCGAACCCTAATCCCAAAGTAAATAAATAGCTCTATTGGTTCGGGCAACTGCTTTACCCTAACCCGAAGTGGACTGCCCGAGGCACCACAAATTCCTTCAATAAATGACAATCTTGACAAGTGGTTAATTAAGTCACTGTTTGCCAGATATCTAGTCGGGGTCTGGTATTTCCGACTGAAAATCTCTGGTATAAGCTTAATCAAATTTTTTAAACACATTTACTTGTAGACTTTGATTCAAATTAGCGAAGAATTGCTGGTTTTCCACATTCAATGAACTTGCGTCGAGGAAGCGAACCGAGCTCTAAACCAAATTCCTTACCATTAGTTGCTTCTTGTAGGTTTAGTTTACCATACGTGGCTATCAGGATTTCATTTGAAGACATCTCTCTACTCGGAACTTTCATACGCATATTCACCTTCGACCTATGGCTGAATCAACGAAAGACAGTGCCATCCGAAGGGGCACGATCGAAGACGTTCCTTACATACTCGTATGTTCTTTCTTAATTGTGTTTTAAATCGCCGGGCGGTTAATAATTGACTATTCTTTTCCACTAGGGATTCATCAAGGAATTAGCGGAATACGAACATGAATCTGACAAAGTACTCTGTACGGAAGAGATGCTGCGTAAGACCCTCTTTGGACCGACTCCTTACGCGCGAGTCTTAATTGCGCAAACCAAAGAAGAAGTTCCTGCAGGGTTTGCACTTTATTTTTACAACTATTCGACATGGAACGGTAAACCTGGAATTTACCTCGAGGATCTGTACGTGCAACCAAAGTACAGAGGCCGCTCGTACGGGTCAGCGTTGCTCTTCGCTTTGGCTCAGGAGGTTATCGACATCGACGGCGGCAGGCTAGAATGGAGCGTATGTCTAGCATTTCGCATCATGTTGCCATTTATGAATTACCATAATACTAATGATCTTTCTGATACAGGTCCTGAAATGGAACGCACCGTCTATTGGATTCTACAAATCTCTTGGAGCCGAGCCCCTCGAAGAGTGGCAGATGATGCGTGTCGACGGTGCAAAAATCGCCTCTCTCGCGAGCCGTTCGTCGGGAATTCTCGAGTAGACTTTAGATTGTACTCTCTACAGCTTCTATTTTGTGATTTGAATTTGTATATACAGTTTCTAATGTGGGTAATTGTGCTATGCTAAAACAATGAGTGAAAGTGCGGAGATCCGAAAGTCACGTGGTAGTCGGCTTGATCTAGCTGGCTCTTGACAGTCAGCAGTTTTCCTCACTAAGCAACGCAACTCACACACTTTGCGTTATAACTGACTAACAGTCGTCTTGCTACCTTCTAAAGAACTAGCCATTCCTCGCGAGAACCGCACTCGGTATATCGTTTATTGTATTGGCCATAGTTGAAAGTCCGCATGTCGCTTCCCGCAGCCTCCGATGAGCGCGAGCTCCAAACATCCGTTCATGCGAATGTCCAAGTAAGATGCCGGATTGTACCGGTCGTGTGTTCGACGGAGTCTAATCACCTTTTATTATTTCTAGGGCAACAAGAAGACCGAGCCTGCAGGAAATCCAGACACACTTGCTCGCATCCGAGAAAACCAGCGACGGTCCCGTGCCCGGAAGCGCGAGTACGTCTCGGACCTCGAGACGAAGATTCGTTCGTGCCAGGAAGAGGGCCTGACCTTGAACGTCCAGATTCAACGCACCGCGCGGAGGGTCGTCGAGGAGAACAGAAAACTTAGAGAGCTACTGGCGCAAGTTGGCGTGAATGAGTGGATGGTGGAAGACTGGTTGAAGTCCACGATAAGTGACGCGAATGGAGACTTTCACGACTGGGTTTCGAGACGGCAGCAGGAAGAGGAAATTTTGAAGGCGCAACATCCGTGTGCTACATGCGGAACTGCCCCGGCTAAAATTGGCAAAGGCTCACCGAGCGAGGTCCAAAATACCCAATTAAAGCAACAGGTTTCGCAGATTCCACAAGTTTCTTCGGTTCCTATCACACTGCCTAGGCCCGCGCCACTTCCTGCTGTTCCTGCTTCTCCTGCTATATCGTTTCCCCCTGGTCTGGCTTACAATAGCCAGACCCCGGTTGCCCCTTTACCAATTATTGCGGCAGGATTGCCTGCGAAGCCCGCTGATCCACTAGCCTACGACAATACAGTGCTCCCTGTGGACTTTACGTCCTATTTTCAATCGATAGACCTTGACATGATTCCTTCTACACTTGCGATGGCAATGTCGCAGAATGGCGCTCCTTATCATGATTTGACGCTCCAAACAGAGTCACCTCAGAGTCGATCTTGCTGCGCTTCGTCAACCTCGTCAGCCTCGTCGCCGGAAGTGAACATCCAAGCAATTGCTGACCGCTAAACGACGGATAGCTGCAATCCAAGTGTGGATATGTCTAAAATGTAAGACTTTTTTTTTCTGTTTTGTTTACGGGTCTATTTTGAATTTTGTTTCAACATTTGTGATGGGTTTCTGTTTTTGTAATTTTTTCATGGGGCGCGTATATCTGGTGTCGAGTTAAAGGGTCGTATATTCGTTATATCCATATTGTTGATTTGAATGAGTCAATTATTGTACACACTTTACGGGATGCAAGTTTTCCAAACTACATCTTTTTTAGCATTCTCTTGGTTTATTGTCACCATGCCACTTATTGCAAATAAATGATCGAGGTTGTCTATTCGTCAACGAAGGGCCTAGTTCACTAATAATCGATCTTTCGGAATGCAATTGGTGATCTCCAGTTGCTTTGAAGTGCAGTGCTGGTTGCCTGCATGAGGCATCAGGAGGTGGAGTGCGCTAGTGGCGGAAGCTAGCCGGCCAATGGGCATCGACTGGCATGTCACTTCGCCGGGTAGCAGCTCCGTTGCCAAACGGCCGCTTGTGTTGCGACTGTGCGTCTACTGCGCGCCTGGTATTGGCAGACGTCTTCGTCGCGAGAGCGGGATCTACATTTGCTCGCTCCAGCTCATGAAATAAATAATAGGCCGCCAGCTCTCGGAGACGTTGCTAGCTATATGAGTCAAGCGATGAGCTTCAGGGGTCAGGGGTATTTACTTGAGTTCAACGTTCGGCCCGGTTGTTCTTTGCGAGCGTTCTGCGGTCGGTGAGATAAAGGCGAAAGAGAGCACCAGTCGCGGGCAGCAGCGCATTTGCGAATTTATTTGAAGCGCCTTTGGGGCCACTAGCGACCTGTGCAGACTGCCACGTCATATGATCTGGGAAACACCGGGCTCGCGATGCGGCCCACGTGCAATATCTTCCTCCGGCCGCACCGGGCCGGAGGTTTCCCTGCCGGCAAACCTGCATGGCGAAGCATCGTGAAGTGTGACGAATCAGCCCTAACCGGCACAACGCCTGTGCATATACGGCATATTCGCCGTTAGATTTAAAGCCGGTGCGGCTCCTGTTCTCCCAACTTCGTACGCCATTCCCATCTCGATAAGGCCGGGGAATTGAACCCTGCGTCGACATTTCCTGTCACCGCTCTGACGACTCTACTTTCTTCCATCGGCTATTATCGTCACTCTCTACACTAGTTCGTTGCGTTGAATATTCGGCGTACTTGCATTGTATAGACTCGCGTCGCGACTGAGTGTTAAGAAAAATTTTGATAGGTGCCATTGCCGATCATTTTTCGTGGCAATTGTTCGAACGGGACTGCCGGTTTTTTTTTCGTCGAGAGTCCACTGCTACCAAGATAGAAGTTTTCCACAAAATTCCCGATGGCGGACGACTCATATGATCCACTACACGCTCGCTCGCGCTCATCCTCGGTAGAACCTGATATTGAGCGCGGAGGTGAATCTATTCATGCTGTTGATTCGGCGCACGAACACGTCGACGACGAGTCATCTCCTCTGCTTTACCGCAGCTCCACGACAACTACGACGGCTACCGATATTGACGGCGAAGAGCTACGCCGACTCGAATCCAAGAAGCTGCCGCTGGTGAAGCAGCTGAGCATATTGGATAGATATCTTCCGTTATGGATTCTTTTGTCGATGCTTATCGGTATTCCGGTCGGGTATTTCTTCCCGAACCTCGGCGAAGAACTTGAAAAGGGAGGCTTTGCTGGCGTCTCCATTCCTATCGCGATAGGTCTTCTTATTATGATGTACCCGATCATGTGCAAGGTGCAGTTTGAGTCTCTCCACAAGCTTTTGGTTGTCAAGGCTCTCTGGACACAGGTGGCGATCAGTCTGTTCATCAACTGGATTGTCGCACCCCTTGTCATGGTTGGACTCTCGTGGGTATTTCTGTACGATAGACCCGAGCTCCGAGAGGGTTTGATTATGGTCGGTGTTGCGCGGTGTATCGCCATGGTCATGATCTGGATCGAACTGTCCGACGGCGATACCGACTATGGTGCCATTCTGACGGCGGTGAACTCGCTTTTGCAGATGTTCCTGTTTGCACCTACCGCAATGTTTTACATAAATGTTATCGGCAAGTCCGAGGACCGCGTTCAGATTCCGTATGGAGTGGTGGCACGGTCGGTCGCGATATTCCTGGGCCTTCCTCTTCTGATCGCCATCATCACCAGAGTCGTTCTCCGCGGAAGAATGATTTCTGCCAAGGCATACGATTACAGATTCCTGTCACTTATTGAACCGTTTTCTCTTTTTGGCCTTCTGTTTACGATTCTTGTGCTTTTTGCCTCGCAGGGTCGCGAAGTCATCACACAGTTGACCTCCGTTCTTCGCGTCATGGTCCCCATGTCTATCTACTTTGTCATCCTCTTTTTTGGAACCCTGTACCTTTGCTACAAGCTAGGCTACACCTACAGCATTTGCTCGGCCCAGGCATTTACTGCGGCGAGCAATAACTTTGAACTAGCGATTGCCGTCATCGTTTCCTACTACGGCATTTCTTCCACTCAGGCGCTGGCTGCTACTGTCGGCCCCCTTCTCGAGGTTCCGGTTTTGCTGTCGTTTGTGTACGTGATTCAGCATTATCGTGAGAAGATCACATGGGGTAACCACGGCAGTTCGGACATTTTATAAGAGTCGCTGCCCCTCTGCTGCAGAGCCCACTCCGCTGTTGGTTGCGTGCGGACGGGCGGACCATCTAGACTAGCAAAACGCGGACGACAAACAGCAAACATGGTCAAGCACAGCCCTGGAATGGGACGAGTTTATCCGACATTTCTTTTTCTTTTCTAGGCGTATCGATCGGGGATTTTTTCATTATCCTTTGATTTCTATTTAATGTGACTGGAATTTTATGAAGGGACACGTTATGGAAAGCAATTTTGTACTGTGCAATGTATATAGACATGCTGTGTTATTGAAGCGACAATAATTTTTGGAATCAATCAGATCAATCGAGCGAAATCTCCTTTTGCGGAGATTATGGCATTGGATGAGACATTGGATGAGACAATGTCGAGCAAGCCCCATACGTCAGGGGGGTTAATACCTATAGATGCCACAAAACCATAAAAGTGATTATCTAAGATAATCTTGCGACTGGTTCCAGAATGCAAGCACAAGAATTCTTGCGAGAACAGGAACAAAACAAAACGACTTGGTCAGTCACTGCGCGTGAACCGAAGTTAGCGATCGCTCCCCTCTCCAAGCTGGTTAGAGAACAAACTCGAGAATAACCTCGCAAAACTGAAGCTCCTTGAGTTCAAATTTAGTCCAACCTCATAAATGTTGTTTTGGTGTAGTCTAGACAAGAACATGAAACATCAAACCGACAATGAAGGTTACTGGAAATTGCACACTGAAGTAAATTATCATGTCAATAACTGCTAATCTTCGGCAAGCAGAGTCTATCGTTGACGAGAAATTGTGTCTAGCAGACTAACTATACAGCTGAACATGGAAAGAACTACTTTTGCTCTGAAGAGCCGATCAATGGTTCCTGATCCCAGGGTATGGTTAACGGAAGCGAGACAAAGAATCCAGGCAATTAAAAGTGATTGCCCGTGCTTATTTCATGACGTCAACCCTAGTCCGGGAGCAAATTGTTACCCTGAAATATAGCCCCGCCATTATCAGTCGCGATCAGCAGAGCGCCATATCCCAACCGCGACGTCCAAGGGGATCTGCTTCGAACAGTCAGCCTGGCGACTGGTCTATACTCTCGACTGAACCGAGCCTTATACTTCAGAAATGGCGGAAGTTGCAGGGGGTAGTGGTCGAAGTGGAGATGCGCCTTCGACTGAGGTTCTTCACGACGTCTCTGCGAGCAGTTTCCCGTTCACATCCTTCCGCTTATCGCATGCAAATCCTTCGCATATCCATACAACGTCGCGCGTTGTTCTGATAGGTCCTATACCGTCTGACTGGCTGCGCCGGCACCAAAAGCTGTGGCTTGCTCGGATTGCGCGGTCAAGTGATCAAGAGTTCAAACAGGCTTGGTCTTCGGCATTCCCCGATTCGTCGTTGCCCTCGCATCCTCCAGCCACTACTGCCGGTCTCGCTACGGCAGCTGCATCATTGAGACGGGAACCACTTTTAGAGGGCAGCAGCAATAGCCCGTCTGGAGCAACACTGAAGGCCGGCCGCCCCATACCAACGGGCGCCAGTCCGAAGTCGACATTTCCAGGGTCACTGTCATCGTCCTTGCGATCCGGGGACGCTACACCAAAAGTTACTCTCTATCACGCGGATTTGCAAGAACAGCAAGGACCGTCTTCTCGACCAGCATCGGCATATCCTATCCGTGGCCAGCCATCGCGTGCCTCGTCATATTATCATGAAGCAGTATCTCAGATTTCTGGGTCATCGCCGGAGCACTCCCCAGTGCCATCTCCGAATAATAACTATAATTCACCCCGAATTGGAAGTTCAAACCCGTTCACCCGGTACGAGGAAGGAGCGGCATTCATTGAAGTTCCAAGCTCATCACGCGGCCGACAGGCCCATCGCTATTCCAGCGGAGGTCGCCAGTCGAGCGCGTTTGCTCCGTCGAGTCACACGTCGGCGCAGTCATTTGCAACTGCAAGAGGGTCTTCGTTGTCTGCCTCCACGGCGACTGAACGATCTCGATCTAGAGCAACTCGTTTGTTGTCCCCGGCCACTGTTACCGGCCGACGCTCGCGCTCACAAGACAGTATCGCGTCTACTGTCCGCCCGCTTCGCCCTGTAACAACCACGGCAACCCACGCGACCACATTGCTGACTTCAGATACACGTACCTATGAGGCCTATGAAGCTCCCGGGATCATGCCTCACTTCCACCACGTGACTCGAAATGCGGCGAAGTCTAGTCTTGCTACAATTCTACAACGAGATGAGGAAGTCCGCCGGCAAAGGAGGTATTCGGAGCAAAGTTCACGCCGCGACTCGTTTTCTTCGTCCCGCCGATTGCTGGATAACGACGACCACAGCAGCCATGGCTCTGAAGACGACCCCTTGAGACAACTTGACTTTAATTTCTTGCCCGAAAGTCAGACGCGCCACAACGAAGGAACCTACGACGTCGTTGTAGATGGGGCTAGTGTTCTCGGTGCCTTGGGCCCCGAATTAGCTACTGCCGGCAATAGCGATTCCGATTCTCAATATAAACTGCAACGCGGCCAAGTGGTCAAGATTGACCGCGTTCTGGTTGGCATCAAGTCTGCCAAAGTCAGAAGCCTGCCGTCTGACTATAACGAAGGGGACCATACTGCATTGGGCGTGGTTGAGCGAGCCCGCGAGTATGTCATTGCCGCGCGGTATACGGGTGACGTCCATGTTCCATTTATTCTGCAGTTATATACGACCCTGGTAGGTAGCGACAGTTTGTTTTGTTGAAACTTCGAGAGCTTCTACTGACAAGGATATTTACAGACGGTTCCTTCTCTGGTTCTGGATAGCACTTCAAATTCGACTGTTTACACTATTCCGCTAGATCGCCATTCTGTCAACATAAGCATGTTTTCTTCTCTCGACAAATCTCTTGCGTTATGGAGAACCAACGGCGAGGGCACTAAAAACGGCAATAAAACCATTATATACATCATGCGGTTTAGAGCGCCGTCGACGAGTATAGCTTGGTATGGGTTTCTAAGGAGCATTCTCGGTGGCAAAGTAGTGAGAGATATTATTTTGCAAGTACCAGATCTTGAAGCTTCCCTGAGAATTGTTGTTCCCTGGGAGGAAATACGTCGACGAAACTTCCGCAAACTTGGGACCGTGAGATATGATGGAACAAATGAGCCAGGAGAGAATGACCAGGTAGATGCGAATGAGTCGTCGCAACAATCAGCTGGGACTATTGTTGATCTTACAGAGTACACCATTCAAACCGCGCTGGAAATTCTCGACAAAGTTCCTATGTACCGTGAAACTGTGGCGTATTGGCGTGAACATGAGCGACTGGGTCTTGCATGGCATCGATATGATCGCATCGAGTGGCTTCATGATGTGAATGAACAGCACATGTATGCTGCGTGGGAACTGCGGAAGACACATGAACTAGAATTACGGCCAAAGGTGCATTATCCGACGTTTGCACCTTCTCCAACAGCGCGGGCGCAAACAATTGCGGAGCCGCCTCCGATCGAGGGATTTTTGGTTCGTCTGACCCGGCATTCAGGAAACATGTCGCGTCTCGGTCGACTGTTTTACAAACAGTTTTACTTTATGTGCCATGACAATATGCTGGTGTTTTGCAAGCCCCATCACGCCACGCCGCCTGCGTTTGAGAAGCCATTTTCAATGACAGACACATCAGGTTCTCGGAAATTCGTGCATGAGTTTACTCCGTATCCAATGAAGGATGGACTGATCGAGTGGCTGGATGGGTCAAAGAATCGAAACGCGCACAAACTGAGAGAATTAGATGAAATTGCTTTGTCGGAGGTATACCGCCGTTTGTACCAGATGCTGACCTCATCGGGCTTCATTGATTTGTGTGACGTCGACGACGTCCGGCCAGTTGTTAGAGGTAAGATCACATTTTAGAAACTTTCAATGACGTTTTAATACTGACAATGATTTGAGATGCCGCCGTGGATGGGAATATCGGAGTCGGACAAGGGGTCAACTTCAACGAGTCTGGACGCAATGATGCTACTAATTATGAAGACGGGATCGTGACCGACTTTGATGACGATCGTGTGTTTGAATTGGTACTTCACAGTGGCCTTGTCGTGCGTCTGCAGGCGTTCAACAAGATCACACGAGACGAGTGGATATCGAGATTGAACGAGCTCCGGATATATTGGCGGTCCAGAATGGAGACGGACTCAAAGGCAGTTACCGCACTGAAGGCCGACAATCTCGCTCAACTGCACATCGACGAGGAGATGGAGTCACAGATTGGCGATACTGCTTCCAAGTGGGAGGCCCTGCGCGGCGTTGCTGATCCAGAGATTTATAACGTTTGCCGTCTTGGGTTTTGCCGCAGCATTACGGTTGGTGATTTCAATATCTTTTTTTGGGGGTAATTTGATTGGTACTAAATTTTTTTTATTATGATTCAGATCAAGGGGCCATTGTTCACCAAGATCAGAAAGCAGGCAACGTTCAAACTCAGTTATATAGTCATATGCCACGGGCATTTGATAATATACGAAGAGCAGTCTCGTGCACGGAGTGGCATGGAAGTGCCAAAGATATACCACAGGAAGAGCGAGGTTATTCCACTCAAAGAGTGCTACGTTTATTCCGGAATCCTCACTGAAGCCGATCTGGTGAATCCGAGTAATTCTTTTGGTCTCGCTCCGGGGATGTACTCTTTACCGAGAATATATCGCGACGGCACGACGGCTTCGGATAACGAGTATTCCCGGTGCTTTGTCATATGGCGCTCCAAGACGGCCGCGAGCCTGACGGCGGCAGACGCGGCGGCGTCGTTCAAGAAGCAGCACAAGAAAAGCGCGGCCGGCGACAAATTTTACAAGGCCGGCCGACTGGGAACGTCCGGAACGGGCATCATATTCATGGCCCGTTCGAGAATGGCGAAGGAGTTATGGGTATCCGTGCTTGCGGACGAGATTGGAAGGATTCAAGAGAAGTCCATCACGCACCACGTTGCATCATAGATACCGACGAGTTAGACAGCCTTGCGACTTGGCGCTAACTACCAAGCTACACTGCGAGTTACTACTGTTTAAACATCATTTTGGATTTTTTTTTTTGCTTTTAATACTGCAGCTGGATTAGTTGCAACGCTGGACGTTGATTTGTTTTTGACTCAAGGAAATTAGATTGTTTCTCGGACTGGACAGTTTCTGGAATTCTCGGTCTACATTTGGAGTTTTGTGATTGCATATACTTTTGTACACGTTCTTGTCTAGAGGTCACGTCATTTGCTAATTCGGTCTTGGCCGTTAACGAGTCGTAAGCCAGGCACATCGTCAAGAGTGTTTCTTTAACTTGACGGAAAGTCGCTCGTAACTGACAAGGTGCTTAACCTTTATAAGGATGGTCACAAATCCGCGGAGGGAAGGACTACTGGAGGCAGCCATTCATTTCGGGCTGCGCGGAATGGTGACCCCCCTTCTCAATCTCAATCTCTCGCGAAAATAATTACTACATAGCTTGCCCAGCGATAAAACGAAACTGGTGAAAGGGTCGTTCCAATATTGAATTTCCAAAGCGATTCCACAGGAGATCGTTCTATATTTGCGTAACACGAAGGCGTGAGGCATATCATAAATACTTATCTCCTCGTTCTGCTATCGGCGAGCACCTCATCGGCGATTGAGAGCCTAATAGCGAGCAAAGCCGCAGGAGGCGTGCGGCTCAGCACGAGCCAGCGCCGCAACCACCAAGGCCCTCCCGAACTCCTTGTTTGGCTTTCCAGATGGGGACTGGCCGGAAAAACCTTGGGGGTTTTCCCATCCCGCATTGTCCATCCTGGCCAGTCAGAGCGCGTGTAATCCGGGCTGAAGGTGCTCGCGTGCGCAACCGCAAAGCAACCCCCAAGGTTCTCTATCCGCAAAATGCCACCTCGAGTTTGAGTTTGGCTAACTAAATTGATTCTCAAAAAATTGAGTCCCCTTGCGGTATCCATATGAGTACAATACCTTGGCTTCCACCTGCGCCTGTCTGCCCTCCTTTTGCGTCGTAGATAATCAGTATCCCTCTTCTCCACCGCGGACAAGATAATAGGCAGGCTTGCGACGTCGCTAAACATAGGCTGCAATATTTCGACACAGTAATCTGCTCCCGTCACCAGATACGCATAATGGTTGCCGACCAACTCTCACCGCTGCTCGAGGCGCTTATTCGCCGTGACGACAGCGACAGCGAGGCAACACCAGCCTGCGCCAGTGATAACGAGTACGATGGACGTTTGGGATTGCGCATCTCGTCTATTTTTGTTATCATGATTAGCAGTCTGATAGGTGCGTCTGCAGCTGATCAATGCCCCGGTTGAAAGGCCGAACTAATTTTTTTTTTTCATGCTTAGGTGCGCTGTTTCCAGTCTTGACCAAGCAAATGAAGGTCAGGATTCCAGAGGTCTTTTACTTCGGTGCAAAGTTCTTTGGGTCTGGCGTCATTGTCGCGACTGCATTCATACATGTGAGCTACTCTATTTTGCATCCTGACAGTTTTCTGCGAAGTTCGCGTGCTAATCGTCATTCAGCTTCTGTCTCCCGCCATTGATGCGTTGTCGAACGAGTGTCTTGGTGGCACCTGGCAACTATATCCGTGGCCCATCGCTATTGCCATGATTGCGATCTTCATTCTGTTTTTCATCGAGATTGTCACATACCGATTCGCGAACCTCAACTTCCTGGCCGGCGAAACGGCGCATGAAGGGGACTCGACGGAGGATCGAGATATCCAGACACCGGCCAAGCACTTTTCACACGCCAACACCCACATCGACTCCGACCACGGGCCCGAGCCGGCCGAGGCTATCCGTCTTGCGGACAAGGAAGGCAGGAGTTCGTCGGACCTGGATGCGCTGGAGCGGCAAGCTGTGTCGGAGAGCCTGAGCGCGCAGCTGGCTGCCCTCTTCATTCTCGAATTCGGTGTCATTTTCCACTCTATCTTTATTGGCCTGAGTCTGGCGGTCGCCGGCGAAGAGTTCACGACGCTCTATATCGTTCTCGTGTTCCACCAAGGGTTCGAAGGACTCGGCCTTGGCACCCGTCTTGCGGCGACTCCCTGGGCACCCTCGAAGCGGTGGGTTCCCATCGTCATGGCCGTCGGGTACGCAATGAGCACGCCGATCGCAATCGCGATCGGCCTCGGTGTCCGCGAGACCTACAGCGACTCGAGCAAGAAGGCGCTCATCAGCAACGGCATCTTCGACTCCATCTCGGCCGGCATCCTGCTCTACACCGGCCTCGTCGAGCTCATGGCGCACGAGTTCCTGTTCTCGAGCGAGATGAAGACCGCGCCGTTCTCGCGCGTGCTGGCCGCGTTTGCCGTGATGTGCTGCGGCGCGGGTCTTATGGCCTTACTGGGACGGTGGGCGTGAAAAGTAGACTGTTAATGTAATTTTATGTGGGCATTGTTTTACTTGATTATTTAGGGACCTAGCTTTGGCTTTCTTTTGTATGTATGCATTCATGGGGATATATTAGGGCTTTAAACTGGACTGTCTAAAATTTGCTTTAAATATACGGCTTTTTTTTGCTAGATGTCTATGCACGCCAAACGACGCTGTTTGCGATTTCAAAAACTCATAACAAAACAATGCACATCCATTCTCATTTTCATGACACATAACAAAAGTCTCATCCTTCCCAGCAAAACTCCTATTCGCTATATCGAGAATGCCGACTCAATCCTCCTCTTTCTTGAGCGTGCCCATCTCGAGGCCGTCTCCGGACTCGCCGACGAACAACATGCGGTTTATCGCGGTCGGCTCGTCCTCGTCCTCGCCCTCGACGAAGAGCACGAGCGAGGTGACGCGCTGGAAGTGCACGAACCGGAGCCGGACGGCTGTCCAGCCCTGCTCGTCCGGCTCGCCGATCTCGGCGTCGTGCACGGCCGGCGTCGAGTCGACGTCGTCGAACGAAAGGATCGACGGCAGGTTCGTCCAGATCTTGAGCTTGCTCGGGCGCTGCACGGTTGGCTCGCCCTCCGCCGGTGGCACGGCGGTCTGGATCAGGATCGTGTGCACCTTCGAGACGTTCCTGAACGACACGTAGAATAGCAGCTGGGAGTCGGCGTCGCTCACCAAGTTCGGAGTCGCGACCGACAGGGGAGACGCAGGCGGCGAGGAGATGACCGCGCGCACGCTCTCAGTAATGTCCACGCCGGTCCGGCCGGACGCCGCGTTCAGCGCCTCGAGCGACCGCGGATCGATCGACGAATTGATCTCGGCAAACCCCTTCGGAAGAAGCGCCTTGTACGTGGCCGCCGGTGTGGACGATGCGGAAGAAGACCCGGCCGCGGCGGTCTCCTCGGCCTTGGCCGGCGGTAAGCTTGCGGGCGACGCGAGCGCGGCGTGCTGTGAAATGGTCCGCTCAAGTTCCGGCAGATTCGCGCCCGTCACGCGAGCGACTTCTTGGCCCTTGTTGAATATCACAAACGTTGGCCTGTCAAAACGTCCTTTAGTCAGAAAAAAATGGCCCGCCGTTCTGCATTTTAGATCGTTGTGTAGTGCAAAAGACCGGCCAGACTTACATTGCACTTATTTGTACCAAGCTCGCGATATCCTGATTCTGATCGACATCGACCGACGCAAACAAAATGTTCGGATACCGGGCAGGAAACTTTTCGAAATGAGGTGCAATCACCTTGCATGGACCTAGCAGTTAAGGATCATCAGCGCCAGATCTTCGAGTCACCAATGTCCTACCAAGTAACACAACCACACTCGCGAACAACGGTGGCCAATATGTAAAAACAAAGTAGTGAACCCCAAAAGGACTGTTAAACAAAATCACTTACCGCACCAGGTTGCATTGAAGTCGACAACGACCAAAGGATGTCCCGAAAGCCCCAGAAATTGAGATAGAGCAGTAATGACTTGTATTCCCTGCGCCATGATGGACCTTTAAAACCGGTGCAAAGCAGAGAACAAAAAATTAATACAGTACACAACACAAAAAAATTACTCCGACAAGATATAAGCTAAATCCAGTATTGGGCTTGTCTGAATAGCCTGGAATCAAGAATACAAATTTCGTTGATATCAATCAAGGCGGGATTGGATCAGTGTGGAATAATGGATGGATTGCGGCTTGAATCACAAAATCTCCCACTCACCTAGGTGTCTGTGGTTCTGGTGTGATTCGGAAGTAACAAGACGATTGAGGAGATGAGACGGACGTTTAAATCGTTTTTGGAGCAGCTCGTTCAAAGATCGATGTACGATTTTTACGAGCGTTGCAAATAAATCACATTCGACGTAAATGTATTGGAACGAGTATATACACAGAGCAAAAACAATATTTCTGCATATTATGTAATGACTTCGGGTTAAGAGCCCTAGGTCAATTGAAATACCACTGTTCCTTTCTTTCCCTTCTTTTTCACGGCCGTCGCAAAGGGGCGAATGCTGCTATCGTCACCCAGGCCGTCGCCGCTGCTTCCAGTCAGAGCAGTAGCCCACCCCGCTGACGAGGACGTCGACGACGCCGATGCGCCAGATCGAGACGCAGTGCTGCTTAATGGTGCTTTCGCGGGCGCCTTCTTCGCCGGCAGAGCCGGAAACTCTCTTAGGTTGTTTGAAAACGACCCTCCGGCTCTCGACGAGGATGCAGAGGGAGAGGCGGTCGTCGGCTTCTTAGTGGCAAACGTGAGCTTCTGTGGCTGCTGGGATGCAGTCGTCTGCGCCGCAGGAACCCACGAGCTTCCGTAGACATCCGACGCGGAGACAGTAGGAGCACGTGGAGTGGCAAGCGGCGGAGATGGCGCCCGCCTGGCCGTCGACATTGGATAGACCCGGTGGGAGACCGTCGTCGTTGGACGTAGAGAGGAAGACCCAGACGACGTAGGTGAAGGCGACGTCGTCCTCGAGACAGAGGAGACGGAAAGAGACGCGATGGATGGCATGTTGTCAAAGTTTATCCGTCCCGACGCTGTCGACGGCTGCCCGCTCCAGACGGACCCTGTATTGACCGGCTTTGTGGGCACCGGACGGACCGGATTGGCCCTTGCTGTGGCATTAGTGCGAGGCTTCGGCGTTGACGTCGACGAAGATGACGACGACGCCAGATCCGGATAGTTATCGTTCTATCAACAAGTGTTAGCACTGCACACCGGAGGACCAATTGCAGACCAATTCACTAACCTGAATTCTCCACCCGTTCAGGGCTCCCATTAAATCCGTTCGTTTGTTAGAGTTTGATCCCTGAAACATATCCGCAAAGTCGTGGACAAGCAACGAAAGGTCCGAAATGTCGAGGTTAAACAGATTTGCATAACCCGCTACGAGATCTCGCGCATTGATGTTCGAGTCCGTGTAATTGCTGTTCAGTGTCAAAAAGGATTGGAACTGCCCTGATTGACGAGACGCATGCTGCGCGGCTCGTTCTTCGAGTCGCTGGCGACGGCTAGACACACAATACTTAGTATCCCGGAGATTCGGCTGAAAGCAAGGACTATCACTTACAACAAGTCCACGTCAGAAGCACTCCGCCCATCGGAGTGACCACGCGAATCGTCCTCGGTCTCGTTGCCGGCTCCGTTGGTTCGTGGCGGTAGAGTAAAATCAGCGGAGAGTTCAGAGCCAAACGCGCGGCCATTGACCCCCGCGGTTCTTGACAAGGCCGGATTTCGATGACTACTCTGCTGGTGCTGCTGCTGATTTGCCGTTTGTCGACTTGCTTGTCTTTGTTGGTTAGAATGGCTGCTGCTACCGCTGCCGCCGCTGTTGCCGGATGAACTATGCGACGGGCCGGTTCGACGAGGAGGCGGCAGAGGCTCGCCGAATCCAAAACTGGCATCCAACGTTCGCGCAGACCGACTTGTCCCGAAGATATTCGGGTGCTCTGCAATCTGATGCGCCCTGAGCTCGATATCCGTTTCAAACACAACAAACTTCTTCTCCAAGCACGCCGAGGTCCCGCACAGAAAGTGATCGGACCTGAAATGGTCTTCCAGAGCGTCGTAGTTGAGGAAATAGCGAGGCTCGCTGTTGCCGACAAGTTCCTTGTCGCAAATGTGACACCGCTCGTGCTTCTCCCGATAGTGCACCTTCAGCTCGTCGGCAGAGTAAAAACGTGATTTGCAGAACTGGCACGCCGGATGGCCCTCGAAGCCGTCGTTATCGCCGTACCGCTCGTGCTTCTGCAGTTCCTTCTGCGTGTAGAGCTTGTGCTCGTAAATAAACACCTTCTTATTCCGCGTGCAAAACTGACAGAGCACCTTGTGGTGCACTTCTGAGGCGTGTCGGCGGAGATCGACCCAGCCGGTGCACACGACGTCGCACGATGGATCAGGACAGTTGAATTTCAAAAGACTCTTGGTATCGTCCATGATCTCCTGCCGATCAAAATCAATTCCAAGTTTGGGATCCGAGCAAGCAATGTCAGCCGAAGTGTAGTCTTCGAATTTCTTCTTGTTGTCCACCGTGAAAATTATTGTCGGTTGTATTGTCTACCGCGGCCACTTAGTCTTTTGAACGGATATCCCACAAAACAAAATAGTTGATTCAACATACCCTGCAATGGACACATGCATTGGTATGATAAAGCGCCCGCATACGGAGTGCGCAGATGTGACATGACCGATGGTTGCAAGGCGAGACGGCACTGTACTTGACCGGGTCCGCGCAGATAAAGCAAATCTCCGTCTACGTCTCGTTAGTTTCTATTAAACGCAGCCCCCAGACGGAAAAAAAGCTATCATACCGATTCTCCGGGAGCCGGCGGTGTCGTCGATTCGACCGGCTCGTCATTGGTATCTCCGGCGGATTTGCCATTCTCTGCATCGAGTCGGTCACCGGGGCTGTCTGCACTTTTGAGATCGCCGGCTATTTGTTTGCCACGGCGCGTCAGATGTCTTTCAATCAAGACGAAAAGGTAGATGACTATCCAACCATACCCAAGAATTTCGCGACTTTCTGCTTTGAGCCGCCCTTCCTATGTGACCGAGAGGATTTCGAGGTCGACGAATTGGCAGTTGAGGTGTTGACAGAAGCAGACGACGACATGCTGTAATATGGATCGATATAAAATAGAAAGCTTACTGCGAAAAGAAAAAAGGAAGCCAAAGGAAGGCAATGAGGACGATAGTGTCCTTAATGAGCGTGCAATTTAGCTGTGTGCTTTTGGAGCCGCCGCGCCTTTTCCAATCCGCTTAGCGGACAATTCAAAGTCAGTTAACTGCTCGACCACACACGCTGCCGAAAAAAGCGTCGTCTTATTGCGGTTCTGCGCGTGTCCCGCCAGGATGTGCGTGAGATATCGTGTCGACGAGCCGAAGACTACTTATGATGATCCTACGATGGTAGGATGCCAAAAGCACTCATGAACTGTTCTGGGTGGCATATAGCGAATGAGATAGAGACTTCTGCGCCGCCCACCATTCAACTAAGGTTTCCCTGCAAAGCTTAAAAAAATCCGCCGGTCGATGAGCAATAAGTACCACGCACAACGGCCATAGCAATTGCCATCACCAGACTTGTTCGTCACCTTCTATTCACTCGTTGTATCCCGCAGCTGATTTTTTTCGAGAACGACATAGCATGACGGGACAAAAGAAAGCAGGTCAGGATATTCTATTTGCGCTATAGCTCTTGTGCTGGAACTTTGTACCCGGACAGAACTTCGTACTGACAGTCATGGGTTTCCCGTAGGCGTCCTCGGCGCGACAGGCAGTGTCGGCCAGAAGTTCATTCTCCTTCTCGCAAACCACCCAGACTTTGCTCTGCATCGGCTCGGCGCGTCGGAGCGATCGGCCGGCAAGCGCTACGCGGACGCCGTGAAGTGGCGCCAGACCGCGACCATCCCTTCGGCCGCGCAGGACATCGTCGTGTCGGCGTGCACGAGCTCAGAGTTTGCCGACTGCGACATTGTGTTTTGCGGCCTGGACGCGGATGTTGCCGGCGATATCGAGAAGGAGTTCGTCGCGAGCGGCCTCGTGGTCGTGTCGAACGCGAAGAACCACAGGCGCGTGCCCACGGTCCCGCTTGTCGTGCCGCTCATCAACTCGTCGCACCTCGACGTTATCTCCAAGAAGGTTGAGGCTGCGCGTGCCAAGAACGAGAAGCAGGGCTACATCATCTGCATCTCGAACTGCTCGACCGCCGGGCTCGTCGTCCCGCTGGGCGCGCTCGTGAACGAGTTCGGCGACATCTCGGCCGTGACCGTGACCACGATGCAGGCCATCTCCGGCGCTGGGTTCTCGCCGGGCGTTCCGGGGCTCGACATCCTCGACAACATCGTCCCGTATATCTCGGGCGAGGAGGAGAAGCTCGAGTGGGAAACGAAGAAGATCCTCGGCTCCATCGCCGACGACGGCACGTTCGCGCTGAGGTCAAATATGGTTGTATCGGCGCAGTGCAACCGTGTTGCTGTCTCGGAGGGCCATCTGGAGTGCGTCTCGATAAAGTTTGCGTCGGAGACGAAGCCGACGGTCGACGAGGTGAAGGCGGCGCTGAGAGAGTACAAGAGCGAGGCCCAGCTTCTGGGCTGCTCGTCCGCGCCGAAACAGTGCATCTACGTGCTCGAGGAGGTCGACCGGCCGCAGCCGAGACTCGACCGGGACCGTGACAACGGATACGCCATCTCTGTCGGCAGAGTCAGAGAAGATCCCGTTTTCGACTTCAAATTCCTTGTCCTGTCTCACAACACTGTTATCGGTGCCGCGGGCTCCGGAATTTTGATCGGCGAGACCCTGCTGGCTCGCGGTCTGTTGTGATCAAGACCCTCTTTTCATCGAATTCTACGACTAGTGTTTTGGAAAAGTAATTTTGGTTTCGTCGTTTCTAGTTCCAATTGTAACATAACAAAGTGTCATATATATAGAAAGTTTCCATCCATAAAAGATATATTTTAGTCTTAAGCTTTAGTAGTACACTCTCATTATTTCCCCTGCCCATCATATCCCCCTGCCCCCAAAAAAACTCGTCCTATGCAATTCATAACTGATACCATCGCTTTAGCTCTCCATCGGCCATCGCCCTGGGCTCTGTGCCCGACGGGCATCAAACGGATGGCTTTGCAGGAGCAGCTGCTGCTGCTGCATCCGCTTCTCGCGCTCGAAGTCGCGCCATCGGCGCATGACGATGTGCGACGAGTCAAACTCGCCCTCGGCTTCGTCGTGGCCCTTGTCGCCCCCCTGAACCTGTCGGGTCTCGCCCCATGAGAAGTCGTCAAACTTCCAGTCTGCGGATACGGTTAGCACCGGATCATACTTTGTTCAAAAAGGCAAATTCGCACTTACAGGCATACATGGGCAGAACGAAATTCCACACCGGCAAGGCACCCAAATAAATCAACATCCATCCGACGTAGCTGAATCGATGCGCCGTTACAATCACAAGCACGCCAGGCAAGCCCAAGATAAGAGCGAGCAGGACCAGCGGAATAATAGGAACCGGCTTTCTCACGATAGCAATAATCACGACGTAGAGAGTAAACGCAAGCGCAACGGGCAATACGAGCGTACCCGTCAGCTCAACCAAAATCACAAATTGCATCGAGGCGCAGAATACACCACAGAGCGTATTCACAAGAGTGAGTTCCATGAGGTTGTGCACGGTCGAGTTGATCCAGCGTCGCCGTTGCGACAACAGCACGTGAAATGTGTCTGGAACAATGGTCTTGCACACTGCCTGGGGCACGAAAATCTGCTTTCTCTTCGGGAACGTCCTCAGCATAAGACTAGACAGGTATCGGTCCTCGCCCAGAAGAAGCAAGTTCTTCTTGTGGAGCGTGTCAACGACGTTATCGGAATACCGCTCGACAATGTCTGGATTAGCCAGGATCGGAACCCAGTAGCCGTCGTCGCCCTTTGGTGCTTTGATGCGATACATGCAGAAGCAGCCCGGCAAACATGTCACGCTACCAAAAACCGACTCAAATGACTTTGTAAGATGATGAGACACATAATACTCGAATACCTGGATGGCCGTCACCCATGATTGCCGCTTGTTGGCGATCTTGGTTTCGCCACAGAGCCCCATAACATACGGATCGTAGACCATGCAAGAGAGCATGTGTGTCAAGGAGTCAGGATACACCTTCGTGTCTGCATCGACCATAAGAACAATCTCATACATATCCGGGGATATCCCAGTGACTTTCCAGATGCCGCTGAATATTTCGTACTCCAGCTCCGTCATGCGCTCGTCAAACATCACTTTCTGGAAAAATGCCATCAAAATGATCTGCGAATCACGCTTGCCGCGATTTCCTGGCTTGGACACATTCTTCTCAGAAGGCGTGCCGCACTTGGCGACACACAACATAGGCACTCGCTGCTGCTTGGCAGGATCAACCGTCTCGTCGTCGTACGCATAAAACCCAGCATAGACCTTCGCCATGTTGTGTCGCTTCGAGCCCGAGGCGACGGCAACATATGAAAACGGCTCAACCTTGTCCTTGGGAACCGCAAAGTCTGTCATCATGCTAAGAACGATGTCCGGTGTGGAAAGATCATTGCCCGCGCCGCGAACATAACCGTCGCAGACAGCAATGATGAGTTTATGCGAATTAGGGTAGTCAGTGGTGGCAATCGAGTCGAGCGTGGTTCGCAAGCCCTCCGCAGACTCAGAGTATGCCGTAACGAGACAGACAGTATGGACAAGAGGATAGCCAAACGGCTGGTAGTCGGCCGGTGGCTGCGGAACAACGTTATCGTTGTAATAGTTTATAATCGCACCCGCTTCTTCCTCCTCTGGCGAGAGGTACGTAGACAACCGTGCACTCTCAGGTTCAATGGGAGCACCATCCTGACCACGCGGATACGCGTTCAACGATGTCGACGAAGATGAGAACGGCGCATGCGCACTCGGAATTGCCGGCGAAGAATTTCCTGCGATCGGAAACCCGCTGGTCGAGGCATTGGACGAATAGAAGTTGCTGGCAGAGTCGTTCCGGGAATGAGCATAAAGCGACCCCGGCACAATCAGATGCGACGTCGACGAGTGTGCCTGGGATGCCATCGTGGTCGGCAACGCACGCTGCCTAGAGCGCGAACGCTCCTGGGCTTGGTAGGGAGACGTGAAGCGAGAGGTTTTGGGGAAAAATCTGCTGCCACGATAGCCGACGCCATTGTTGTGGGCGTTCACGATATGTGGCGCTGGTCGGTAAATGTCGTCCGTCCAATCCTCAATCTCTGCAATTCGCTTCTTCTCCTGGTCTGAATACTTGACACCAAGCCTCCAGGACAGGAACCAACCGAAAATAACGGCAATGACAAACTTCACCAAGACAATGATGACGATGAAGCACAAAGAAACGTAGAGCACGATGTCGGAGGCAATGCATCCAATGGAATCCGTGTCGATGGAGCCGACTGTGATGGTCTCAACGAGGCACTTTGCAAGTTTGCGGTCCGATGACGACGTCAAAATACGACTGATGTCAGTACCGCGAATGGCGCCACTTCTCGTAGACGCAGCGATCTCGTCAAATCTGTCGGTCGTAAAGGTTGCATTCGGATCAAGCCAGTCAAGCAGATCAATGTCAAGGACATAGCCACTGTATACGACGAGATTGCGTGACGTATTCTTGATGTCGTCCCACGTAAAAAACACATCAGCGGCAATACGCAGCGAATAGTAGGTCTCACGCGCCAAAGTCGACGTATGACAGGCATAACCAGTATAATATGGCCATGTGAAGTTCGGGACTGAGGACCCGTCCTGGTTGAACGTCGTGCAAGGGAAGTACCAGGCCATGTTGCCGTCGCTGTCATAAGGAATGTCTGAGTTCTCGGTCGGCATGATGAGACCCTTGCAGTGGGAGTTGACGTTCTGGAACAAAAACGACGCATCCTGGCCACCGGCATTGACCGGCGGATAAAGAATGTTGCTGCCGGAAGAGATGCCAGCCGCCGCCGGGTGATGAGATCGCGTGAGATCGTACGCGCGGCCGTGAATAATCAGGTTGCCAGAGTTGACAGTGTTTGAGCGCAACCGCAGCGCGCTTCTCTGGCAAACCGTCTCCGTGAATCCAAACGTCAAGAAACCGACAAAGGCGCCGATCATGAGAATCACGGAAATCAGACCGATCTTCTCGCGCCAAGCAGACTGCCGCGGCTTCGCGGGCATGCCGCACCAGGCGAGCACTTTCGACGGAGCCCAAAATGTGATGAGGGAGCAATACACGTGCCACAGTGACGGCGGCTTGTTGACTGGAACGTTCATTGTTACGCGCCTGGGCATGGCGCGATCGAGCGCGTCCTTGGGAGTAGTTGTCTGGATTGCGTCGCTCTTCATGAGAGGCACCGGGTCGGATGACGAGGTCGACGGAGATTGGTTTACGTTGTACTCAACGCCAGACTCAGTGGCCTTGGATATTGGCGAATCCTTGCTTGTGGCATCCTCGTCCTCCTCGTCGTAGTACTCGTTGTCTTCAGCTTCCTCGCTGTACACGTTCGGATCCCGGTGCTGGCGGCGCTGGGAGGCGGCGCGGATGGGCGCGGTGGCCGCCGAGGAGGACATGCCCGTGGTCTCGGCATCGTACATGTTCGGGTCGTTGCCGGTCGAGGACGGCAGGACGTGCATATGCTGTTTGGCAGCATGTTGGGCGTAGTAGTAAGTGGGATGGTCCTTGTTGATGCGGGTTCGCTCGGGACGGACGAGAGAACGCTTGCGCTGGAAGTCGTTCGCAGACGCGGAGGTTGTCATGCCGCGGCCAGCAGACGAAGGCAGACCGTCGCGTTCGACGTCGTGTGCGAGGCCAGCGCTGTGCACAAGGGGGGCCGAGGGCGACGCAGGAATGCGCCTGTTGCGGTCCGCGGGGGAAGAAGAGTCCATACTGAGCAGCAAGGAGCGGCAGAACGTTCAGGATTGCCAGCAGGCGAACGAGCGAGCGAACGACAGGGAACAGCAGGCACAAAAAGAAGCAAGAAAAAGAGTGGTAAAATGGACGCGAGACGCGGTGGAAACAGACGACGACGAACACGGAGCAAAACAATTTGCTCCTGCCGCCGAAGAAACACAGGGGGGTTTTGCGCGGCCGGGTAAACACGCCCCTGTTGACGGCCTGCCGCTTTGGGCGGTCCAGCTATTTCGGGCGACCGCACAAAGAAGAAAAAAGTCAGCAGCACGCGCCGCACGAGCAAAACGACCCTTGACGGGCGGTCACTGTTCGCCCTTGCCACGCTTACGGGTGGGCCCTGGCCATTACGAGAGGCGCTGTTTGCAACAGGCAGAGCCGCAAGATACACTGCTCTTTGGAGTACTACTGCAAAGGCCTTTTCTCGCCAGAAAGAACTACTGCCTGCAGGGGGCCGTGGCAGAGAAGGGGGGGAACGCCCGCCCAGCCACACGTGCTGCGGCTCTCGTGCAGAAAATTGGCACTGGAATTGAACACTGAGGGAAAAAATTTGGCTGCTGGGAGTTTAACAGTGACAGTAGTCTAGATGGATTGGTCTAGTTAGTCGGTCGAAGACGTCATAATCGGCAACTAACAAACTAACAACCACCAAGCGAACTAGCCAGCCGACTCCTAGAACTGGCCATTAAAGCAAACTAGCAGAACCAAAGAGGACCAAAGAGGCCTCTCGGTCCCGCTTACCCGGCCAAACGTCCCTGTGGGACTGGCGGCCCAGTGTGGGTTCTTTTGGAGGGAGGGGGCCCTGAATAAGCCGCAGCGGCCGACGATCGTCAGAACACGCAGTTCCGGGGCGCGTGTCACGGGCTGCACTGAACTGAAGGGGGAAAACCCTGCGACGTTCATGCTACGCTATTATTTACCCAGTTCGCGCGCTCTCCTTCTTCGTCCCTTCCCCCCTCCCCCCCCGCCCCTCTGCTTCCCCCTCCCGCGTCGCCTGCAAACACGCGCGATGTCGGTCCCGCTCGCAGCGACTGTGTCGGCGCCCGCGTCGCCCGCGTCGCCCGTCAATCGCCCGCGCTCGTCCGCGTCGTCGACCCCGTCCGGCTCGTCCGCATCCGACAACAGCTCCTCGAACCCGGCGGCAAATTTGACCACCCCGATCCAGCAGCACGCCCCCTCCCGCTCGGTCTCGTCCTTTTACTCCGCCGCCGGCGCCGCGTCGTCGTCGCCCTACCTCGCCCACCCGGCCCCGCGCACGTCGTCCTCACGGCCGCCGTCCATTGCCCCGCCGGCCCAGTTCGATCAGTCCCATCTGCTCGGCTCGCTCGGCGCGGCTGGCCAGCGCGCCCTTGTCGCCCACGACAAGACCCTCGAGCTTTACCGCGCGAACGCAAAGCGCACACAGGACCCGTCCGTCCAGTTCAACTTTGCCCGATTCCTCATCTCGACCGCCCTCGCCATCCCCGTCGCGCCGGGGACGGCAGCCCCCACCACGGGCCACTCCCGCTCCGAGTCGGGCCCGATAATGAGCGCCGTGTCGCCTCGCGGCCACCACCTGCGCAAGTCCGAGAGCCTCACGTCGTCGGCGTCAAATTCGTCTTCCGCGTCCACACATTCCTCGCCCTCGCTCTTTGCCACGGAAGATCCTGCCGCAGCTGTCGCCGGCGAGACCGCGACTAGCAGCAGTACTACCACATCCTCCTCCTCTGCCGCGTCCGCACCGGCAACCCTGGCCGCAAGCGCAAATAACGCGCATCGGCGCGAGGTCCTCCTCCGAGAGGCCGTCTCGGTCTTGCGAAGGCTCGCGGACAGGTCGCATCCGGACGCGCAGTATCTCCTGGCCGACGCCCTTTCCTCCGGCGTCCTTGGCCGACGCGACCTGCGCGAGGCGTTCGGTCTCTTCGTCTCGGCCACCAAGCATGGCCACGCCGAGGCGGCCTATCGTGCCGCGCTGTGCTACGAGGAAGGCTGGGGCACGGCTGTCGACTTCCGGAAGGCCGTGCAGTTCCTGCGCGCCGCGTCGGCAAAGAACCACCCCGGCGCCATGCTCAAGCTCGGCGTCGCCTGCTACTACAACCAGATCGGCTTACGCGACAAGCAGCGCGACGGCGTGACGTGGCTGTCGCGCGCGGCGGACGCCGCGAACGAGATATTCCCACAAGCTCCGTACGAGCTCGGCGGCATCTACGAGACGGGCTATCTTGACATCGTCATCCCCGACGACGCCTACGCCGCGCAGCTCTATGTCAAATCGGCCGAGCTCGGATACGCGCCCGCCGCCGCCCGTCTCGGCCACGCGTACGAATTCGGCGCCCTCAAATGTCCGCGCGACCCTGCTCTGTCGGTGCACTACTACACGATCGCGGCGCTTGCCGGCGACGCCGTGTGCATGCTGGCATTGTGCGCCTGGTACATGGTCGGCGCGCCGCCGCTGCTCGAGCAAAACGAGGAGGAGGCGTACGAGTGGGCGCACAAGTCCGCCGAGGCCGGCCTGCCCAAGGCCATGTTCGCGCTCGGCCACTTCTACGAAACCGGCGTCGGCACGAGCCGCGACCTGCTAGAGGCGAACGTCTGGTACGTTCGCGCGTCCGAGCGGGGCGACGACCGCGCAAAGGCCCGCCTGCGGGCGCTCAACAAGCTGCCGGTCAACGGCGTCTCCTTGCCGCCGAGCCCGACGACGGCCAGGCCGAGCCCGACACGGCAGGCCGACCCCAAGATGCCGCAGGCGCCTTCGCCCACAAAACTGAAAAAAGCTGGTCACGACCCGGAGAAGGAAAAGGATTGCATAGTCATGTGAATGGCTCTTCTTGTTTTGTTGCCGCTTTAGACGGACCGGGCCAATCTAGTCACAGTGTGTTGTATAGTGTAGTATAATGTCGCTACTGCATGGATAACCTCAAATGATATGTAGTCTTTTTTTTTGTTTGGGCATAGATAAGCGTTATTATCTATTGCATTATCGGGCTAGGTGCTTGTTCATTGCTGTCATGTAGTTCTCGTTGAAAATTTAATTAACTAATGGATTCGGAAATAACTAGTCTTGAATGCTTTCAGCGGACTACGTCGCGATCTCGTATCGTGATTTACTTCCCCATTTTCGTAAAGCTGCAGGACCAAATAAAAGCCAATCCAAAAAAAAAAAAACGACCGATAGGCGGAATGCACAAAACTGAAGTCGAACCTCACAGCAGAAAACAACTGCTCATCATATATGACATAAATCAGCACTGAGATCTCATAACCTTCAAATAGAGCGAGCCTGTCCGGTGTCGAATTCGAAATATAAAATACAATTTAATAAATGTATGCCCCTTCCCAGTCATGATTGTAAAAAAAAGAACCTTGTATGCGTGACAATAAAAAAAACCGATAAAGCTCCCAATTTACAGAGCCTAAAAGACAAAAGAGTACAATAAACCAGCAAAACGTCTAATTTCCGTCAAAATTATAATCATCGATTCAGACTGCGGACGAAAACAAAAAACAATCCGGCAGTTTAACGGGTAAAGGCCTCGAGGGTAGATCTAGTGCTCGTGGCCATGGTCGTGATCGTGATCGTGATCGTGGTGGTCGTCCTCGTCCGCCTTCGCCAAATTCTTAACGCAGCAGGCCGCCTCCGCGCAGCCGTCGACGCACAAGCAGCCCGCGTCAAATTTGTCGGACGCATCCACCCCGAGCGGGTCAGTCGGCGCGTCCGTTGCCTGCGACAGCGACGCGGCCGCGGCGGGGAGAGACAGCTGCGACGATGCGGCGGACGACCGCACCGACGGCACCCGGAACTCGGGCTGGATCGTGGCGGAGTGGATCCCGTACGAGTGCAGGCACGCACGAATGCGTCGGCTGATGGCCATGGCCTCGTCCGCCGACACGCTCACCGACACGTGGAGACTGGCGATGAACAGGTTCTCGCGCAGGATCCAAACGTGGAAGTCGTGGACCGAAATCACACCGGGCAGTCTGAGGATCTCGTCCGTGATGTGGGACACGTTGATTCCCTTCGGCGCTCCCTGCAGGAGAATCTTGGAGGCCGACTTGACGAGCGGCAGTGCGGAGGCAAAGATGATGCAGGTGATCACAAGCGACACGACCGGGTCAAAATAGAATCGCCACGAGTAGTCCGTAAACCATATGAACAACGCCGTCGCCATCACGCCAACGTTACCAAGCGCGTCGCCCATGACGTGCAAGAAGACACCTCGCATGTTCAGCGACTGCGTGTGCTTCTGCGCTTTCTTCCTCGCCGTGGCGCTCGACTTGGTCGAGCTCGCGGACGAGCTCTGGCCATGCGAGTGCGAGTGCGACTCTGAGTGGGAGTGAGAGTGGCCGCTGCCGAGAAGAGAAGTCTGCTCGGTCGCGTCGTCGTCGTCATAGTCAGGTGGACTGCTCTGCCTGTTCGCGGCCGCGAAGGCGGCCCCTTCCGTGATGGTCCTGACAACAGCATCCGGCAGCAGCGCGCCGATTTCCATCGCGTCGGTACTGTCCAGATCAGCATCGCCGGTATCTCTCACTCCGTGCCCGTCTTCCGCGTCCCCGCCACCGTGCGAGTGCGAGTGGCCATGCTCGTGGAACAGGACGAGGCCGATGATGTTCGAAACCAGGCCGGCACTGCCGACCACGAAGACGAGCTTCGGGTTCGTGATGACCTGCGGCTCGACGAACCGCTGCAGCGCCTCGAGGAAGATCGTCATGCACAGCGCGAGCAAGAACACGCCGTTGATAAGCGCGCCCAGGATCTCGGCGCGCTGCCAGCCATACGAGTACTCTGACGATGCGGCCCGTGAGTTTGCGACATTGACGGCCCAGTACGCGACGATAAGCGAGAAAACATCGTTCAGCATGTGGAACGAGTCCGCGACGAGCGCGAGAGAGTGGACCGCGTAACCTGCGCTGGGCGTTAGATATCAATCAAGAGCCACATGGGCCACACCGCACAGGTGTCGGAACAACGAACCGATGATGACCTCCAACAGAAAGAAGGCGGAATCAATCACTAGGAGGCATATAATCCTGCCCTGCTTGCTGAGTAGTGCCATGGCGAATGTGGTTTTCCGGAACGACGATTCAGGACCAGAGAGGGGGGCAAGGCGAATGTTTTTTTATCGGCGGTCGAGAATGAGTGGACTGACTGCGTATCTAAGATACGATAGTCGCCACGTTGGACCGAGTCGCAGTCGACCAGAAAATTGATTCTAACAAAAGACCTATCACACAGATAGAGCGTAACTCAAGCACTTTACGGGAGCGGTCGGCAAGGAAAACAAAGGAAAGTTGTGTGAAAAAGCACCGCGCGATGGGAAGAAAGAGTAGTCGTGAACGCGGGGCGCGCGCCTAGACCAAAAAAATAAGCCCGATAATTTTATATCCTCCGAGCACCATCGGAACCACGGAGTGTTTATCTTTTACCAGCCCGCTTTGCAGAACCTGATCTGCAGCGGATCTTTACACTGTTGCCCTCCAAGGAGACCGAGCCACCATTCTTTGCGTGATGTCTTCCACATCGCCCGATAATTAATTGCGGTAGTTCGGAATGGAAGGAGGACGCGCAAGCATCCATTCCGATAGCAAACACGTGACTATGTCCTTGTCCGAAGCCTTTGCAAACGCATGCCACGGTTGTTTTGCACGGTCTAGCACCACTTTAGGATACTTTGATATTGTCTGTCAACACTCGTACAATTATGGATTCTCTTTCGCTAAATTTTGACATTGCATGGCTATCGCACTTGTATGCTGATGGATATTGGCGCGAGCCAAAATCTACCCGTTGAACACTCAAATGCAGCACTGGGAGGAACCTGGTGCCCATCCACACACACGGCCAATAGCCACCAAGGTATCGATAAACAGCACACTAGCTTTTGAAATTCGTTTGTCCGCAGTCGTGCCCGTTTTCGTGTCCATTTGTGGACGCCCGGTCGATACCTTGTCGCTGTTTCATTTTGCTGTTTTCTGATCCCGAGTGGGCAAGTTTGACGGACTCTATACCATTATCACATTCACAGGCTGGCGCTCAAAACCTCCGTCTGCGGTTTCTGAATGTGGCCCGCTTGCGGTCCTGCCAGGCCGTGAGCGTAACTTTATTGCCTGTTCCCAGTTACGATCATATTGAATACCCAGTGCATACAAAGTCGCAGCATCTGATGGGGAAGGCGGTAGATCGTCTGACAACACGGCGCCAGCTATCAGTCTATGATATGTAATACGAAGCACAAATACGGCTGTAAAACTCCAGAGCAAGGTCGTTACCAGGCGAATCTGATGACGAGGAAAAGCTGAATGCTGGCAAGTACACGACTGCACTTGTTCTTCAGTTCTTCAATATCTACTTCTGCGCACAATGCCACTTTCCTCAGCGCACGAAATCAGACTCGACAAGTCGCGCGTGCCCTTGATAGATGGCACACCGGCCAAAGATCTGGAGCAAGCGAAGTTTCGTGGCATTTGGAATTGACTTATCGGTCCTAGAATATGTCCTAGAATATCTGAACATGATTGTATGATCCTTGAAAACGGACGCCGTATGAAGAGGGACGACTGTCCGTGATGAATTCACAGGCGACACACGTTTGTGACAGATTCATGATATCTCAGGACCGAGCCGAGTGAAACGAGCGACGAACAGTCAACTTGGCCGCGCTGGCACAAGACATGCCACGAAGTTGTCGCACCTTATACGCAGTCCTTTCTTCTGATGGTCCTGCGCATGTCATGAGCACTGCAATAAATCTCAAACGGGCAGGATTTGTGCTGGTCGACATCGACAATTAGTCTGTTTCTTTGTTTGTTTCTTCGCGAGCGGGTGCCTCGCAATTCCGCGGAATGAAGGTGGGACTTGCGTATTAGCGAAAAGTCGTTGGAAAACTTTCGAAAATGCATATCGAGACTCGCTGTGTCCGTTCCCAGAACCTGGCTTCCTGGGACCTTTCACCGAGGTCTCTGTTGAATATGTCCGTGGAATATGGCGATGCCAGCGAAGAAAGATAAGCCCAGCAGAACCAATTGTCGCTATGGGGCCCGCAAGGCTATTTGTTGTGGACGAGCAGTCAAGTTTCCTAGCGCTCCTCGGGATGGTTTTCTAGCCGCAAACCCGCTCACGGCTAGACCGACGCCGCCCTGAAAGCAAGTCCGAATGCAGCAATTTAAGCAAGCCCCGAACCGGCAGGGAGGGAGTCGCCGTTGCAGGTCTCGTCCGAATACATGCGGCCCGAACGAATCGGGTTCTTCTGGTTCTGGATTAGAATTTCGCCAGCATCATACGAGCGGATCTCGGCACGACGCAGTGGCTTATGCGATACGTGCAATTTACTGCATCGTGACAGAAATAACACGAAGCAAATTTGTTCATTTGCAGGCCAATACTGTCTCTAGTGCGTCGCACGACGAATCGCCAGACTCAAGCAGCGGAGTCGCAGCGCGAGCTGCGCATCAGCCAAATGTGTCCGCATTTCGTTCGACCGCCGTTATGTCCGCGCTCGACTTCCTACCTGCTGTGTGTTTTGGTTTTGCTCTCCAAGCGGTCTTGAGTCTGACGAAGGGAGGGCCATCATTACAAAAAGATAGCATTACGAAACGTGCAGCGTGCCCCTGCTCGTTCAAGCAAGGCACCAGGTTTTGGTCAATTTCTTGGCTTTAAATAGCATATTAATGGTATAACTTGAACAAAGTAGCACATCTTCTCGGGAGTGTGCCAGAATCATAGATATCGGGTTGAGAACTATCTTTAGATACTGCCGCTTTCGCCAACACGGCACCAAGCGGACAGATAGACCCTCGCGAACACACCAAGGGCAGAGCAAACTCCGTATACCCTGAACAGTGCCGCAACTTAAAAATGACGCCCGCTTTTTCCCTATTTTAAATCTCTCACAGCGTTTTGGCGAATATGGCTTTGCAGCTGCTGAGTGCAAACCACGGTACTCGACGAACGGCTGCGGGCCTGTTGGCCAATACTAGCCAGGCCAGTTTTACCCTAACCGGACATCTTAATTTAGAAATTCCCCCTGGGGCATCAAATTGAGTACTGTACGCACGGCTAAGCCAAGCTCCAAACGAAGCCGTGCCAGCATTTCATTCGTACCTGACATATTTGCGGTATCAGTCGTCACACCTGCCGCGCAGTATGCCGAATCGTACGGCAAGGATATCCATGCCCGTGGTGAGTGCGCTGTTCGAGTTGAGACTTGATTCCACGTCAGGGGGTAAAACTATAAATACACGGTGCAGGGCAGACTGAAACGACTAGTGAATGCACTAGTGCGCACCAGCTCACGGTCCATCTGTCTGCTCCAGCGACGTTTCTTCGTGATGTTCTTGCATCAGACTAGCTGTTTCTACCGCCCCGGGACATGCGATTCACAAAACTCTATCATGCAGGCGCTCCAATTGGGGCAGCAATGCTATCGCTTTGCAGGGCCATCAAGAGCCGTTCTAAGCCGTCAGTGTTGATGGTCCAACATGACTGAATAGCCACGGTGCGGCTGGCGATTTTATACCAGCAATGCTCGTCGAGACCCGCAACCAAGTCTGGCAGGTACATATCTAGTAGATTCTCGGCTGCGAGAAACACGTTTTGGCCCTGTGCCTACAAACACCGCGGCTTTTTATGGCCGGAAGAAGGCTATTTCGTGGTCTAGAGCACGCGCCTCTGGCCGTGGCATTGGGGCATTTCGCCTAACCAAACTGGCAGGATTCGGGGATCACCAAATAGGGGCAACGCGGCATATGTGGACTGTCTAAGAACGTGGGACGAGTCGCCAGCTCCAGGGTCCAGTTCACTGGCGTGAGAAACAGGTCTTAAACATTATTTTGCTTAGTGGAAAGTCGTGGTGCAGTCGAGCTGTTTGTCGTCCGTCACACAATGATCAGCCTCAAGACGACGACGCGTGCTGGCAGTGACGCGTCGTCGCCTTGCGCGTCGGCATACGCGTCGCCATCCAGAGGCCGCCGCGGCCTTTCAGCTGCCAGTATGATGATCCATAGCAACCAATCGCGCATTGTTCGTTTCTCTGTCCTGTGGTCGTGACGGGCCAGAATCAAATCTGGGGATGCCAGAGAGGCTCGTCTTGACGCGGATGAAATTCTCAAGAAGCGCTCTCCATGCAGACATGCCAGTGAAACGATAGGCGGCCTTCACTCGAGCCGCCGTTGAACATAATTTGGTTGTCACCCGACAATGCAACGGCGCGTGAATACTAGCAGGCATATAGCCTCGTCCTCCCTGTTGTGAAGCTGCATTGTCTACTGTCTCCGGCGGTTTGAATCCAGAGCCAGCCGTACGATGAGTAGTCGTGCCGGGTCAGATAAAAATAAAAAACTCCTTCAAGTGCACGTGTTGTTAGTGTTCGACGACCTACAGCGCAACGGCCCACCGTCGCAGCGGACTCGTCTCACACAGGGACCTCGTATTGGGGGGAGTGTGATGGCGTGCAAATAGGGCAAAGGCTCGCGGCATGATTTTCTTGGCGTTCACGAAACGTGCAGAATAGGCTAAAACCCTTGCCGCATCGGTCGTCTATTCTTGCTTGAACGAAACGAAACGCACATCAGGTCCGACGTGCTTTTGCGGCGTCGGCAGTTGCCTCCCTCGGTTTTTTTCCGACCAGAGAGGCAAGCTAGTCGCCGACGTCCTTGTTCCAGAACAGTTTGTAGTTCGCGCGAGCACGAGATGGCGGCAAGACAGCTTTGCGGCGGGCTGTGTGTAACCTGCTCGCTAAAGGTACAAAAATGCCCTGTACGGCCCCGAGCAGGCCGGAATGCTTTGTAAAATATGCGGGTAGCCGCTGGTTGCAGCCGCACAGCCGCAGATCTGTGACCCGGGCTAAAGCGAGAGCGCAGCAACCGCCGATCCCTGCAGGCAAAACCCGGCCACAACCCTGATCGCCCCACTACTTACCAGCCGCGACACAAGCACACAGCCTCACCACCGCCACGCCGTCCTGTGACTTTGCGCATGAAAATTTTGACTTGCAGGTCCCTAGAGCCCTGCAAGGCCCCAGGGCCGCGGGTCCAGGGATATCGCTTCCATTTCCGGGTTGCCAAGGCCGAGACCTGCCAAACGGGCTTGTCCAAGGATCATGTGAGCAAGGAGCGCTTCGGCGAGCTCACTGCAATGAACCCCGAAGCGGCATCGCACTCCAGAAGCCACCCTCCCGCTCAGTTGCGCGATGGCGGTGGAGCAAGTCGCGAAAACTAATGACGTTTTCTGGATGGTGCGGAAAAGTCCCAATCACAGCTTCTTTATAGCGAAAGCGAAACCCGAGCTGCGGGATAAGCCGTGACAGACAAATTTTGTCGTCCAGCGCGGGGGAGCGCTGGACGGCTGGACGATCGAGTCAGGGCCTTTCTCGGACGAGACGGGACGAGAACCGGAACTGGGTCACACGCGGTCACAGGTCACAGGCCCACGCAGGCGGTTCCGCTATTGTTCTGGATCAAAGCGAAGAAGCATCGGCAACAGGGACAGGGTCTCTTTTTTTTTGCTTTTCGTTCTCGGATTTTAGTTTGCACTTTTGCTCCGCACTTGCCCCCCCAAATCGTGGGTGTTCTAGGTTTGACCTGCGCCACGCCACTTTGGTCCCTTCCGGGTAATCCCCGGCCGCGGCGGCGGGGCGAGGAGCCCACTGCGGATGCGCTGATCCTTGGCCGGCGACTCTCTTGCTCCCGGCTGGACTTTGCGGTCAGACCCATTCTCAATTGATCTGTCGGGCAGCGGGCGGCAGCCGAGCGGCCCGGCGGCGAGCGAATGAGTTGGCGGGGCGGACGCTGCACGGCGAGGAGAATGTTGCGGGTCAGAGAGGAGGACTACCAGGGTCGCTAAGGCGGTTAGGGGGCGCACGCTCGAATGTGCCTTGCGCATGTGTCAGACCGCTGCACGCTAATGCCAGAGCCCGCGCACGGGCCGGCCAGGGTGAAGTGCGAGGTGCATTGCAGCGTGTGAGCGGGAGTGTTGTTTTTGTGAGTGTGTTTGGCCGAGTGCTCAATGCTCGATTCTCCCTCCAGTCAACCAGTTGGTTCGTTCTCCGGAGGGCGACTCGCATTGCTTTCACCGCGTCCTGCTGCCTGTTGTCGCTGTCGTTTGTTGTTGCGTCTGGCTGGCCGACACGAGCGTCCGGCACCTATTTACTCGCCCTGGCGCCCACGCCGGCCCCGTCCTGCTCTTTCTTGCTCTGCTCTCCCCTGCTCACATTGCTCTGCCACCCCCCGTCCCCTGCCTCGTCCCGCGCCCTCCCGCCCGTCGCCGCCCATGGTTCCGCACGTCATTACTGCGTCCGGCCGTGCGGTCTCGCTGCTCTGCGACGACACGCCGGCTCCGCCGTCGAGCGTCGCTCGCAACAGCTTCCACAACCGCCTGTCTCCGCCGTCTGCCGGCTTTGCTCTGAATCTCGCTCCGCCCGCGTTCCCCGTCACGCCCGCCGTGTCTGCGCCGGAACACCGCCAGCCTGTCCAGCCCATGCAGCATGTGCTGCATGCGCCATACCCACCCCACGAATACGCCATTCCAGCAAACTACACCCACGCACCGACGTACGATCCCTCGGGCCCGCAGTGGTATCGTCCTCGGTCGACCGCCGGCCCGCAATTCGGCTCTTCGCAGCCGCTTCAGCCGTCGCCTGCCGGCGACTCACCGCGGCCGCCGCAATCCCGGCAACCGCAACCGCAACCGCAGCAGTCCCAGCACGCTAATTACTTCCAGCAGCCGGCATACACACAGAGCCCGCCACTGCCGCGGGCCCAGGCGAAGTCCCCGGTCCAGTCGCCGTCTCGGCGTGCGAACGCCAGCTCACAGAGGCCGCGAGTGCCGAAGAATTCGTCGTCAGGAACCGCGGGCTCATCGCCTAACTCCACGACGAGCGTTGCCACGTCATCTGCCGCATCGGCCTCAGCGTCCTCGTCATCTGCGTCTGCGGATCAACGCAAGAGCAGGAGATACACTTGCGCTTGCGGGAAATCGTTCACCACGTCTGGCCATCTAGCTCGCCACATGCGCATCCACACCGGCGAGAAGAACTATTTCTGCCCCGAGAAGGGCTGTGGTGCGAGGTTCTCGCGCCAGGACAACTGCATGCAGCACTACCGCACGCACCAAGTCCAGGGCGCCAAAAGAGCCGCCGCCGCTGCCGCCTCGTCAGGTGGTGCTGGCGAGAAGGACGGCGCCCGGGGCGCCCGGAATGCATCTTCCGAAGGTGGCCCGGCGCATTCAACGCAGCACAGCAGAAAGCGCAGAGCGTCCCACTCTGGGGTCGAGGACGGCCATCGAACGAGCCGCGTGAAGAAAGACACCTCGCAAAGGCATTCCCAACACCGCAGTGTGGATTTCGACTATGCGACGGTGAAGCAGTCGCTGGAGGAGGAACAGCCACACCAGCAGCCTGTGCATTCGCCGTTGCTCTCCCCGCAGCGGCCATTCTCGTCGTCCGCCGGTTCTGGTATTTCACTCCCATCGCTCGCTGCTGCGATTGGGCCGATGTCGGAGTTTCACTCGATCGCTGGTGGACCGGACCGCCTGCCATCGCAACAGCTGCATGCACTACAGTCTAGCCCGGTGGTCACCAGCAGGCTGGATGCGCTGGCTAGCATTGCAACGTCTGTCGTCGTATGAGGGAGTTTTCTTGCTGTCGCGCGTTTATGTTTGTTCTAAAGGGAGGCGTTGTCTTTTGTAATTTCTGTCTTGCTACTTCTGTGTGCCGTGTTTGTTGTGTCGGCGGGATACTTGCTGAAAATTGTATTTTATGAGGATTTAGAGTACTTGGAGTTGCTTAACTATGGGCCACGGAGTTTGCGATTATACGTGAAGATGTCTTTCACAAAATAATTGCTTGCGATTTTATTCTTTTGTTTGTGTATGTGTATGCATAGTATGATATTAGCTCGAAAACATGTTGCTTTTGGGAGTAGTAGAAGCTATTTGTATGAGTACAATCCTTTTTTAAATTTATTTGTCCTTTTTTTCAAGTAAACAAAATGGATTGGAACGCCAGTTGCAAATGCAATTTGCCCAGTGAAGGCAAGGCGCAAATGGCCTAACGAAATTCTGCTCGCCACGACCCCTAGCACAGCACTGTGCACTAGCCGGTTGTATTCTCCCAGTGTCCCGATCGAGCTCGTCGCTCACAGTACAGGGCTTGTCTAGAGCTTTAAATTTATTGTTAACGAAACCTCGTCTGTCTGCTCCCTGGTCATATGACACGGAAGGGGCTGCATCACACTGCATGCAACTTGAAAGCAGGCCATCACGCATTTGGTAACGGCAGGGCCTAATTAGCAGGGGACGCATGAAAGTCTGACTATTCCGTGCGACACGTGCTGCAGGAAATGCACTGCAAATGACAGGTCCCACACATGGGGATCGCAAGGGAGGGGACTGCAGTAACGCAAAGAGGCTCGTTTTGCTCTGGTGGGCGTTCCGTCCATCAGCCCATTTCGACAGTTCCAAGAGGTGGCTGCCACAAAGCATGAGAATGGTTTCTGCACCGTCTTGCGGTTCGTTCACCTTGCGTTTGGCTTTTTTTCTCTTTTTTTGCTTGCATATTTTAGCTGTGCAGCAGTTATCAACTCTTGTGGTGCGCTGAAAACCACCATCATGGTATATCGCCCGTCGGCGAGCGCTCTTCTGACAACGGCATTTGGAACCGACGCCAGATTACCTGTCGCTGTGGCCATATCAAGACACGGCACCTGCGACCTGCGATTGTCATGGGCCGGCCGGACAAGCATGCCGCGTGGACGGAATACTCCGTCGGGGCTCGCTTTCAGTGCGGTGGGCGGGCTTGGTCCCTGTCGCCCGTCTTGTCTTAGTGGGTCACAACCAGCTCACAGGTATTGCTTGCCGTTTCCGGCCTAGCGTCCAGTTTGGAGAATGCGGGGGCGATCCTGCAAAGTGGAGCATTTTGTAAATCCAGGGACTTCCGCCCGGCGATGAGCGGTGCTGGAACGGGTGCAGCAAAAGCAAAGGCAGGCATACAGGCCTAGGTCCAGTCGGGAACTCACCGTTCTCTAAGCGCATTGTGGCTGCCTATCGGTTCAAGTCATGAGACCACTCTGCGATCAATTGTCTGGCGCGGATTTCTTGTGCGTTGGCTGCTGCTATGCTATCAGGGTTCGCACAGAGTTTGCGTACGCTGCTAACCAAAGGCGGAATTTAAAGGAAAGTTTCATCCATAGAAGGCGCAGATGGAAGCCGTAGAAGCCACTTAGTCCAATGACCGCCGCACATTTCCTCAAAACAGGGTTGGCCGTCTGACGAATGAGACAGTCCGGAAGTGTTGGACAAAGTTTTTTTGCGAGGGCACAAACAACGCTTGCCATTCGTGTAGCGCTGACTTTTTGACAGACTAAAAAGACCGGTGATTAGGCTAATGACAAATTGCATCAACCCACGGATGTTAGCGTCGGTTGCCGTCGTGTTGCAGCGCCTGCAGAGCCAACCCGCCGCCTACCACTGCCGGACAGCATTGCCGGCTCCGATTTGAATTTGCCTTGGGTTGTACGTAATGGAAGCAATCTACAGTTTCAGACGCAAGTGGCTGGCTTTCGGTGGAATCATCCATCGACGAAATGTTTGTCGTGCCGCGTCAAAGCACAATATGCAAGTGCCGTTGGACCCTGTTTCGCTTTTGTAGTCACGCGGGGGCGCCCGGTTCAACTCAGGAGCTCAACCAGCCTATTTTTCTTTTTGTGAGCCGAGCGTTTTGGTAAAGTCCATCTCTGTAACACAAACTCGACTGACCCGGGCATTGACGGGCCAGGTTTTGAAACATCTAAGCGAGAAAAGCGAACGGCAATGAACTCTATCCCAATCAACGACGGCCAACACCACTTAGAAATGCATTCCATCGACAGTCGGCGCGCAGCATTTGCGGCAAGCTGAATCGTGTTTCTCGTAAATTAGCGCAAGGCTGGTCTTCATCGGAACGAGTGCATACCCTGCACACTAGTGGCAGACGGGGGAGCTGTAATATAGTGCCCATTGGGGCCAAAGGCAAAACAAGGCGGCTGACAGGGGCTGTCAAAGTGCCAGGCAAACTGGGTTAGCAATCGTACAACCTTATTTTGATCTGGCGTCTGGCGTCTTCTGAGCCGTTCCGGCTTGGTCCGGTCTGCTGGACCCCTGTGGTGATCTCTGCCTAGTTCTAGTCCTGGTCTTGTGCAGCATCTCAGTCCCGATATTCTGTTCGTCATATGAATGTCTACGGGTTTTCTGTGATACAATCCAGAAATGGAATTGCTGAGAAAGTGTTTTGGTGTCGTTCCACGCCCCTTTCCGACATTGTTTTCGATTGGCGCGTTCGAATTGGCGCGGCTAGGTAGGCCCGGGTGCCGTCCCTTGCCCTGTGCCTGTCAGAACGAGCGTATGATACCCCAAGTACACAATGTCTGCACTATCAAGAGATAAAGCAAAAATAGAACTCTCCTCCCCTGTGTGACCGTCGTTGTTTGAGGCCCCTTCTCTGTGTGCCTAATGGTTCAGGAATAGTCGAGGTTGCTTCTCGACATTAAGCCATGTCGTTGTTTGAGGCCCTTCTCTGCGTGCCTGATGGTTCAGAAATAGTCGAGGTTGCTTCTCGACATTAAGCCATGTCGTTTTTGCCGACGGCTTGTTCGCGAAAAGTATATAAATAGTGTCGAGATCGATAAGGACTAGTTTGTAGCAATTACATTTCTGTTCCTGGAAGTATAAAAATAGAATATGAACCCTAACGCGGTGAATTCGTCGTGACCATTTAGAGGCATTCGGTACTCGACAAGAGCTAAGGGGGTTTCCCCTTCCTCGCCAGTTTGCAACGGCAAGCAGTTAGCGAACAAGCATTTTCATCAATAGCAAGGGTTAGATGGCAGGAGGCTACTATATTACTGCAGCTGTAGCGGATAAGTGGTTCCGGCGCGGCATTGGTGTGTACACCGATTTCGCCATAACTAATTTATTGGCGGCATCACTACCTGCAAGTCAAAGGAAATTGTACGCGAGATTGAGCCCATTTGGACGTTTTACATCCGTCCTCTGCGAGTTTCATGTTTCCCTTAATCTTTTGGGCAGTCTCCATCTGTATTCTCCGTATTCATGGCGTGAAGTCCTGTGCGTGTTGTCCTCTGTTGTCGGGTCGTAGTCGAGGCCCAAACTCAACTTGTCTCTTCGGGAATCGCAGAGCATGCCGAAATATGTATGTTCGCAAAAATGACGGCAGATATTCGCGTGAATTACCGCCAGCGGATCGTGTTCACCCGAGTTGAACTGTAATAGGTCCCGAAACGAGTCCAAATGCAATGGTCGAGCTCATGAGGTTCATAATTTTCAAGAAATGGTCAATCGAGGAAGAGACAGAGGTAGACGACCTCTGACAAATTTCGACCCATTGCGATGGAAATTACAAAAACGCATGCAAAATGCAAAACTCAGGCTTCACGATATCATATGATTATGAACCTCACGCGCAGGGTGCTTCCTTCGTGTATGAACGAAAATGCAAGCAGAGACCCGTGAAGGAATAGTCGGCCTGTACAGCGGTCACCATCGTCTAAGAGGATGGATGATAAGTTCAGGACGAGGATTGGAGTTCCTGATTCCTGTCTGCGTGAATTATCAACGGGGTGTTCCCGTAACCTGAGGGCAGATATCGCGCTTCGATTTCAAAGAAAATTTGAGGGAAGCAAGAACTAAGATAACCGCAGCCTGACGAGCTTCTATGTCCTATTTTTATAAAAGGCACTTTGCTTGCCAGAAGTTCACTTCGAGGTATACGCCCCGCCTCGCCGGTTCATGGGCTGATGGATCTGAGGCAGAGTTTGGAATCAGGAAGGCGACACCGTCGCTCGAATGCTTTGTCTGATCTATGATCTCCGCTTAGACTTAGATGGCAATCGTAAAAGCGGATTAACACTGTACGTCCTGGAGAGTAATCCACTATTTTGCAAAGCCTTCACTAGCTCCTGGCACTAATTTCCAAATTTCCAATTTTTTTTTCGGTTTCGGCTGTCAGATTTAATCCGTAGACCCTGAAGGGAGACTGTGCGCCTATATACTAATTTTAGTTTCCGTCGGCGCTATTTCTACTAAATGCACTCAATAGTTCATTGCAGACTGACAAACTGGCAATCCAGACTGAATTGGTGTGGGTACTCTAACTTTTCAAACAACGTGAAGAAATGCCCATCATACAGAGCGAAGCAATCAACCATCAAGAAAAACAAGCTCGCAGGAAGTTTGGAAGTCCCATATTACTTTGATTTCATTAATGACAAAATGCCCTCAGCTAACCTACTTTCGTTTTCTATCATGTACCCTGCTATGACCACCTGAACGCCTGGAGCTGCCTGCCTGCCGAGTTTCCCTCCGCCGCTGGCTCGATGTGTCCTCCTCCTCCTCCTCGACCTTTACTTCTTCATTCCCTTCGCCGGCGTCGTCATACTCTTCTTGCAGCATGTCCCAAATGTCTTCGCCGTCGAACTCTGCATCCTCCTCATCATCGTCATCATCCTCGTCTGAACCGTCGTCAGGCCCACTTCCATGCGCAAACCGGACACGCTTGCGTCGTGCGGCCGAGGATGACCCGCTCTCCGAGCCACTGGCCCGCGAATCCTCTGACCGGGCAACTTTGTGCCTCTTTCGCCGCGCCTCGCCGCTGACGTCCTCGTCCTCGTCTTCGATCTTGATGGAATCGCCTTCTTCTTCCGCGGAAGACTCGGCGCCGTCTGCGGTGGCACTGCCGTCCAGAATAGACACCGCCGAAATCTTGGCGCCCACGTACACCTTGGCAACCAGTTCCCGGGTGTCAAGGTTGTACACGTGTAAATATCTGTCCAAACCTCCTGTAGCAAGAAGCGGCGTCGATTCCTTCACGCCGTCTGTTCCATTACCCTCGGATTGCTTGGGCAGGAACGAATCCAGACATAATATTGAACCCTTGGAGCCTGCATAGTGACCACTCTTCTTGCCTGTAATGATATTGACCTTGGCGGTCGTTCCGTGCGTGTTGCAAAAGACAATGTCCTGTTGGCTCATGCACGGCGTGAGCGAGACAATAGGATGGTCACTCGCGTCGATGTTGACGATGGGTCTTCGCGAAATTTTGGTTTCGTATAGCCGGACATGTCCGAACCTTGTGGAAATCACGACACGGAAGTCGAATGTGCTGTCGCGGTCGACGTCGAGAAACCGGATGTCGTTGATCCATACCGGAACCCGTAGATTCAGCTCGTCGTCCTTCACGTTCTTGGACCGCCAGAGCTTGTGCCGCGAGATGATACGCGAGTTCATTCCGGGCAGCTGGACAAGTTCCCAGCGTGCGCTCTGCTCGCCGCCTGATCCTGAGCTTGTGGATGCATCGGCGCTGTGGTCGTGTCGAAGATTTTCCACCACATCTATTTCTAGTTCGCGCTCTTTTCCGCCGAATGCAATAATATTTGGCTGCTTAGGATGTACCCGGAATGCACTGATGGAAATCTCTCTCGCTCGCTCGCGGGCTCCTCCCATTAACATCTGGCGAACAACATTAGCAAAAGTCTTTGCTAAATGCGCTTCCGTGGCGGTGAACATACCGTGCGAAACTCTGGTCCGCTGGAGGTGGGGGACTGTATATCGCGCATTACCAACTTTCCCGTGGTGGTGCAACTTGAAAGCTTTCCCGCAAAATATTCGAGCCCAATGTACGCATCGTCTTGCTGGTGGACGGGGTCTTTCCATTCCGTAACAAGGGAATATGGCGGCTCCGTCTCGTAGAGTTGGATTAGCCCCCCCTTACGTGCAATGCAGATCTAGCAAGTCAGGTTAGTTTTTCTACTCCAGCTCACACGTCATGCGCTGGTGCATACGTATTCGTTGCCGTCGCTGAGCTGGACGGTGATCATTCGCTGGACATATGATGGTCTGCCCGCGGTAGCAAATGTTGTGATAGTGGGTTGCACATCCTGTTTTATGCTTGTGTTGACTCCAAATGGTAGCCTAATATCTGTATGTCAAAGAGCAATCAGCAACTTGCGTGGAATCCCAACAGGCAAAACTTTTTCCCGTACCTTTTAGACTACCAGAGTCTTCCGTTGCAACTAAAATTTTCATCGCTACTAGCTTGACTTGGTGCTATGTTGGCAGGAACAAGAGTCGTCTGGAGTTTGCTCTGCGGTAGATTTTTTATGTGAAAACTGATGGAAATAAACAAATCCCGAGACAAATTGTCCTTTTTCCCAGCGCCATCCTGCCCTGGCAGTAGGGTTTTACTGGCGCGGCTCATTGAAGTGTAAACACGAACACTCGTTCGCATATTGTATTTACTACAGTACACGGCATTGATCATATTCCCAACCGTCGCAACGGAGATTCGACTCATCGGCCGATGGATACTAATCAAGCAGGTAGCAAGCCGTCCCCTCCGGCGCCGTATTCCCAATCGCCATTCAAGGCGCTCTACACACCGTCGCCGCCGAGCACAAACTCGCCGCGAGCACCAAGGACCCCGATATCCTCTCCAGCAACTCGTGCCATAAATCGGCCTTCGTCGCCGTCGATCGCAGCGATTGCCGGCACGCCGCGCGCGATGACGCCAAAAGACCTGCCGACCGCGTCGCTGCCCGCCACTCCCCAAGAAGTGCCCAAGGGACAATGGCGGCATCCGGCATTCGACGACATCAACAACCGCGTAACAGGCAGCGAGTTCACGCAGGCCACAAGTCGAAAAATGTTTTTGAACGCCATCGCTTGGGTTGCGTACATAGTATTCGTGTCGTTGATGCGAAAGTGGTATGTATGACGGTTGCCTCGCTTGCTCCGCCCATTGTTTACAATTTCCTTGTTCGCAGGTCTTGGATGCAGGATATCATATTCGAGAACGAAAAGTTTTCAAAAAACATGACATATATCGGTACGCTCGCGTTTGTAAGGCAAATACTGCACAAATTCTTACATAATGGTAGGCACGGCGTTGCAACTATTGTTTCTCTGGAACATCCTCGATGGCCTGATTCGCCTGTTCAAGCCTACAGACAAAATGGCGGACGTTCCGCTGACACCAAATCAACGAAAGCTTATGGGTCTCGATGAGAAAGGTATAAATGCACTGCTGCTTTGTTTGGAGCCTAGGACGGTTTACTAATCCCTATTCTCCGCGAATGCAGTCAGGACAAACTCGCCGGCAGCACCACTGACGCCTCCGAAATATGTGAAATCATACCCCTCTTCCCGCGAATCACCGCGGGCGTCGCCGTTGCTGAAAAAGTCGCTGCAAGAACAGCAGGGCTCACCACAGACCCCGCAGAGAGGCTCAGTGCAGACGCAGCTGACGCCAACTGCGCAGCAAGCGGCGCAGCAGCTCCCGTCCCCGTCTGGTACCATTCCTGTTACTGGAACGACCCAAGCAACAGGGTTCACTCCTGGTGGACGGTACTTGTACAATATGATTGACTCCCCTGGACGTAAGAATTCTCTTCTTTGGTTGGAATTAGATCGGAAGAACGGTATTAATTGAGTGTAATGTTTAGGTTCGCCGTCTCTGAGAGGATTGAGATAGCGTTTGCGACGACGTTGTATGCTTTCAGTGTTTCAGATTCCCATTGCATTTATGGTTAGGTATTGATAGTTCGATGGCAAAATTTAATTGGAGAATTTGACTTGGTGTTTGAATATTCCAGGAATGCATTAAATATATACACGTAACTTGTGGCCGCTTGAATCAGCGGAAATCTGGTCTGAGATAGTATAGCTTGGCTCTTCTAGCACGCTTGGCTGAGCGCGCAATGAATGTGAATTTGTCAACGGACGGGCTGTAAACCTTGACGCTGATTTCAACACCCAATTGCGCGATCTCTGACCGCAGTCTCACGCTCGTGTCCAGACCGGCGCGTTTGATGCCCATGATCGTGCCAGTGAAGCTCGGTTTGCTTGCGGGCTGCCCAAACGTCACCTTGATGATGTCGCCGGGGTTGAGGTGGATGTCACTCGAGCGCTCGAATAGCTTTTTGCGCCATCCTGTCTTGTCGAGCTGTTCCTTGTATCTATCTTGCAGGACTACAATTGGATTGGATCCCTTCGGTATCAGAGACGGAGGGGTCGGTGGTACTTTGAGACGAACTTTGGGTGCTATATATAATGAAGGCATTAGTTCCCAGTCTCAATTACTTTGTCGACCGCAAGCCAAACGGCAACTCACGTCTCGAGTACAGCTTGAACCCTGCTGATTGAACGGCTCGGCACTCCTCCAGACCGCGAGGTGATAACAGCCTTGACTCGGCCAACACCGACGGTTGTTGCCGTCCAACGGGCAGTAGTCGTTTAAACAAAAGCGAGCTCATTTTGGTCTAATGCGGGGACCGAGACCGTGTCGTGTGCTGCTGGCTCAAAGGAAAACCCCACCGCGCAATTGCGATCCTTCCCGAAAAATTGTGGAATGGCTGACAGTAGGATTTGGGGTTTGTACCTAGCCCAAGACGAGTTCTTGATAGTTAGTTGGTAGAATACTTTCGTTTATTTTCCCTATGCTGTAAATTATTCTTTAGGTAGGGCAATAAACGCAATCTTACAAAGCAGCGTTCTAATGAGTATAACATTCTTGTCAACAGTATGATACGTAGTCTTTTTGTTTTCTTGAATTGAGTCCTTGGTGTCCCGAAAACCAAATGGGACTTTCAGGAGCACTTCAAAACTTTTGTAAGCCATAGCGTTTCTGTCACGGCATCCTGTTTTGCAGACTTTCCTTTTGTCTTTCCCCCCTACATTCGTTGGTGCCCTTTCACATTCTACCTACTGCATAGATGCTGCCGTCAACAGCGCGCCAATTGCTGCGCAGGACAGTATATGCCCGCCATTACTCAGCCGCCGCGTCGTTCGTTCCTCTCACGGTGGACGGCTTTGTCGGGGCGGTCGGCAACACGCCTCTGATCAAGCTGAAGAGCCTGAGCGAAGAAACAGGCGCGAACGTCTACGGCAAGGCTGAATTTATGAATCCTGGTGGCTCTGTTAAGGGTGAGTGAGTTCGCATTCGAGTGTTCGGGCACTGTATTCGGTTTCACGATGAGGTCGAGTTTGAGTTAATCAAGGGACGGCAGATCGAGCGGCGCTATATGTCATTGAAGACGCGGAAAAGAAGGGTATGTTGCCTTGGACTTTTGGGATAGAGAAGTCAATTACTGACTCGATGGTACTTAAAAGGCTTAATCGGACCTGGCGGCACTGTCGTTGAAGGCACGGCCGGCAACACTGGAATTGGTCTCGCTCATGTCAGAATTCCCGCCTTTGCTTTCATATGACTCATTGCTAAACCAACCACTAGATCTGCCGTGCAAAAGGATACAAGTGCGTCATTTACATGCCAAACACTCAAGCACAAGGCAAGATTGATCTTCTCCGTCTTCTTGGCGCGGAGGTATACCCGGTCCCGGCCGTCGCGTTCGACAATCCCGAGAACTACAACCACCAGGCTCGCCGGCACGCGGAGAACACGCCGAACAGTGTATGGACGAACCAGTTCGACAACATCGCGAACAGGCAGGCACACATCGAGACGACCGGCCCGGAAATCTGGGCGCAGACCGGCGGAAAGATTGACGGGTTCACGTGCTCGACCGGCACTGGCGGCTCGTTTGCGGGCACGACGCGGTTCTTGAAGGACGCAAGCGGCGGCAGGGTCAAGGCCTTCCTTGCGGATCCGCCTGGTTCAGTTCTGTACAGCTACATCAAGTCCGGCGGTGTGCTGCTTGACCGTGCCGGTTCCAGCATCACTGAGGGCATTGGCCAGGGCCGTGTCACTGACAACCTTAAACAAGACATCGACCTTGTTGACGACGCATTGAAGATCGAGGACGAGAAGACCATTAAAATGGTCTACCGTCTCTTGGACGAGGAAGGCCTGTACTTGGGCGCGTCGTCATGCTTGAATGTCGTTGCCGCCTATGAGATGGCGCAGGCTCTTGGACCGGGCAGCACAGTCGTTACGTTACTTTGCGATGGTGGTGAGTACTTGACATCGCATACATTCCTCTACGCAAGAGATACTGACAAACGATCTAATTATCCAGCATATCGATACGCGGACAGGCTGTTCAGCAAAACGTGGCTTGAAAGCAAGAAGCTTCTCCAAGAAATTCCTCCGCATCTCGAGAAGTACATTGTTCTGCCATAAACGCTCGACGTCAACCGTCTACTAGATTGTATTTAGATCACACGTGTGAAAAGTCGCATAGAATACACGCCTTGTATAGATAGATGAACATTGCAGCGAGCCGTTCGGGGTTTGCAATAGAAGTCACGGGACAAAATGCCTGCAATGCCCTTGATTTCCGGAGATGGCTGCAGCAGTGGCCATAGAGCATGCACCAGAAGCTGGAGCATTTACAGTTCATGCTACATTTCGACCATCGTATATGACATGTGGTAGCTTAATAAGAGTTGCTACTACTCCGAAAGAGAATCTGAAATCTAAGAATACAAAGGATCTTACATCAGCGGCCTTCATCAATGTCACTTGATTGCTGAGGACACAGTTTACTGACTTTCGAAAAAACTGAAATACGAAAAAACTCCAATTGACTTACGGGAAGGGACACTACTCTTTAGGCTCCTGGATCATATTTTTGTAGACATAAATCTTTAAACAATCCCAAGTATCAATGGAACAATCACGCAAGCGCGGCCGATTAGATGACGCTTTGTCCTTCAGAGTCAAGACTTGGATAATGACAGGATCTTATTTAATTTTTTTCTAATTAGATTAAGAAACTACAGAGAAGGCTGGATCGAAAGGACAATGAATTGTTTCTGCTTAGAAAAGAATATGAGGGGCGCCTAAGGGACTATGAGGGGCGCATTGAAATTCGGCAGCAGCAGAAGGAGACACTAAATCGAGAGCTGCAGGATAGGGAGAGAGACATTGCTAATCTCAAAGCTCAGTTTCTCGCACAAGGTAGAGGTCATTAATGGGGCTTTAACGTACACTTTTTGCTTTCTATCGAATGGTATACTGTCCGCTTGCGATGTCTTGAATTTATAGCAAGTTAATTAAAGAGAGTATCAAGGATGCCACGGGTGGGCATGCTACATAAGGTAAAGACCACTTAATAGGAGACAGAAAATATAAAAATCTTCAAAAAAAAAAAGACTGCCATCTATCACTGGACTAAAAAATTCCGGACTTTCACTATGAAGTGACGAAGTTGAGTGTTGGCTTGCGCGTCGAAGTTAAAGTTTATGATGATTGACTACCTGCCAAATTTGGTGAGCTTGAACGCGTTCGAGGTCACAGCGAAGTCGTGTTTCTGCAACTATTGCGGAGAAAGAGGGCGCAGAAGCAGCTGGACATAAAAACCAGTTGTAATGACGCGTGAAATAAATGAGCATTGTGTTAACAGGCGTCGTGTGCGTGTTAGCAGAATGAGAATTCATGTCATTGCACATCAATACGAGCCAATTTGCAGTCTTGTGCCAGCTCTGTCGATAGACGCGCAAGTAGTAACCTGGCTTTGTCTCAGTCGAAATATGAGATGTCTTTGGCCTCAATCTGAACTTTATTAAATATTTACAAACTTCACTGTAAGTGAATCATGCACTGCCAATGAACATAGCTTGGCATTTTCAAAAGCACATGTTACGGTTTATAGCTCCAATTATTTTGTACGTTAGAACACATCTAGCAACTAGGCAGTCAAAGTTTGACTTAATACAAAACAAAAGGGAACCAGAGTAGTGTACACACGGCTATTGATACTTCATTTCTATATTCTGAGCTCTCCGTCTCGTCTCGTCCAGTTCCCACCATCATCAATTAGTTGTTATATGTAGTAAACTTTTATATATAAAAAAAGGCATAACGTGTCTGTCATTGTCTTCTCCGTCCGAATCAGAACCAGACAACATAAAAAAAGTGTATATAAGCAAGGAAAAAAGGAGAAAATCCGTAACCTGGGGTCAGTATTCACAATTTCACGCGCCAACCCATAGTCTTGCGGACCTGAACAATCTGATCCACGGTCCAAACTCGCCCCACTCGGCGCCTTCTTCGAGAGGGTACCACGAGTTATTTTCCTTGAACAGCACGCGTTCCGGATGGGGCATGAGCGCCAGCACGCGGCCGTCGGGCGTGCGCACGCCGGTGATGCCACCCGGCGAGCCGTTGGGGTTGTACGGGTACTTTTCTGTGATCTTGCCGTAGTTGTCCACGTATCTGATGGCAACAAGGCCGTCCTGCGTGAGCCGCTTGGCCTGCTCGACGGAGTCGAACGTCGCGCGGCCCTCGCCGTGCGCGACGGCGATGGGGAACTTTGACCCGCGCATGCCGTGCAGAAACACCGACGGCTCCTTCGCGTCCTCAACGATCTCGACCTCGCACACTCGGCCCTCGAACTGCTCCGACGCATTGCGCTGGAACGACGGCCAGTTCTCCGTGCCGGGAATAAGCTCCTTGAGATGCGACAGAAACTGGCAGCCGTTGCAAACACCAAGCGTGAACGTGTCCTTGCGGTCGTTGAAAAACCGGCGGAACTCCTCCCGCGCGTGGCTGTGCCACAGAATGGACTTCGCCCAACCCGCACCCGCACCGAGAACGTCGCCGTACGAGAACCCACCGCATGCGGCGAGGCCGACGAAACTGTCGAGCGACACGCGGCCAGAAATTATGTCTGTCATGTGCACGTCCACTGGAATGAAGTCCGCCGCATAGAACGCGTATGCCATCTCAGCGTGACCGTTGACGCCTTGCTCTCTCAGGATCGCAACCCTCGGCTTCGCGATCGATTGCGGGATTGACAACGCCGCGACAGCACCGTCGGCCGTAGCGATAGTCGTGGTTGAACTGGTTTCCGAAGACGATGCCGCAGCCGGCTTCACAGCGTCGGCAACCTCGAACGTTAACCGGTAAAACAATCCAGGATCGAAGTTGTCCAAAATATTCGCAAACTCTTGGTCCGCGGCCTTTGGGTTATCCCTCAGTCGCTGCACGCGATACGAAACAAACGCCCAAGCCTGCTGAAGCGCACCGCGCGTCGAGTCAAACATCCGCTCTTCGGCATAGTTTATCGTGACTGCCTGGTCTTTCGACGGCCGCACATCCGCCACAGGCGTAATGTACTGTCCGTCAATGTCGTTTGCTTCAAAAATGGAAATGAACCGGTCAACATCCTCAGACTTGACTTGGAACACGGCACCAAGCTCTTCATTGAACAAGTTAGACACGACGTCAGCCCCGTTGTCCGGGAGATCAATATGCAGGCCAACTCTGCCAGCAAACGCCATCTCGAGAAGAGTCGTAAGGAGACCGCCATCGGACCTGTCATGGTATGCGAGAACAAGATCAGGAATCTGGTGCAAAATCGATACTGTCGTAATAAAATTCTTCAACATCGAAATCGACTCAACTTCGGGTGCCGCGTTGCCGACCTTGCCGAATACCTGCGCGACGGCCGAGCCACCCAATCGCGTCTTGCCTCTTGCCAGATCGACAAGCAAAAGCTTCGTCGCGCCAATACCAGGCTCTTCCACCCGTCGCAGCTGAGGGGTCCATGTGTTGTGCACGTTTGTGACCGCACTGAACGCCGTGATGATGAGCGACAGTGGCGCAGTAACTTCTCTCGATTCCTTCGACTTGCCGCCGGTGTCCTCTTCCCATTTCATTTTCATGGACATTGAGTCCTTGCCCACGGGAATACTGATGCCAAGCTCCGGACACATCTCGAGGCCAATTGCTTGCACGGCCTCGTATAGCGCAGCGCCTTCACCGTCATGGGCCGGCGCGGCCATCCAGTTGGCGGATAGTCGTACATGCTCAAGGTCTTTAATGTCCGCAGCAATGATATTCAAAAGAGACTCCGCCACAGCCATCTGCGCAGAAGCACGAGCAGATATTAATGCAATTGTAGGCTTTTCTCCTATGCTCATAGCCTCGCCAGTAACGATACCCTCGCCTAGCGAGGTCACTGTGACGCCAACATCAGCTACAGGCACCTGCCAGGGCCCAACAAATTGATCCCGAGCAATAAGGCCAGACACTGTCCGATCACCGATCGTGATGAGGAAAGATTTCGACGCAACGGAAGGAAGATGCAAAACCCGTTCAATCGCGGTCTTCAGTGGCGACGAGGGCGAGGAGTCGGCCAGCTTGGCGCCCTTCTCAACATCCGCACTGCTACCGTTACTCAGCGTGTGGGCATGACCAGCAACCGGCGGCATAAGAGTGGACGGCAACGCGTTTCCGCTGGCGTCGATGTAGCTCAGCAGAGAACTGTCAAACGCCGGAAGCTTAAGATGCCGCGTCGTGGCCGTCCGTGACATCTTCGGAGGCTTGCCGAACAGAGTCGACATTTCGAGATCGATGGGTGTGGTACCGAGAAGCTTGTCCGTAAGCACGAGCTTACGCTCCGTCGTGGCATGACCCACGACGGCGAACGGACACCGTTCACGATTCGCGATGGCGGTAAACTGGTCGATTTCGGACTTCGCGACCGCGAGCACATACCGCTCCTGCGCCTCGCAGCACCATATTTCCATAGGCGACATGCCTGTCTCCGTGGACGGAATATCTCGCAACTCGAATTTTGCACCAAGGCCGTGATCGTGGACAAGTTCCGGGAAAGCGTTCGACAGGCCACCGGCGCCGACATCATGAATGGACTGGATAGGATTGTGAGTGCCAAGAGCGGTGCATGCGTCAATGACCATCTGTGCTCGTCGCTGCATCTCGGCATTGCCTCGCTGTACAGATGCATAGTCAAGTTCGACGGCCGTATCACCAGAAGCAACGGACGACGCAGCACCACCACCGAGACCAATAAGCATGGCAGGTCCTCCCAGCACAATCAAGCACGCACCGGCAGTGATCGGCTTATCCTTCAGTGCATTGCCGGGCCGCACCGATCCAATACCACCAGCGACCATGATTGGCTTGTGGTAGCCGCGGATTTCCTGCTTTCCATTGGGGAGCGGAAGAGAAGTCGTGAGAGTTCTAAAGTATCCGTTAATGCAGGGGCGTCCGAACTCGTTGTTGAAAGCGGCAGCACCAAGAGGAGCTTCGATCATGATGTCCAATGCAGACGCAATGTGTCCCGGCTTGCCGACGTCCAATTCCCACGGCTGGCGGCACTCTGGAATGAGCAGATCAGAGACTGAAAACCCTGCCAAGCCCGCCTTCGGTTTTGAGCCGCTGCCAACCGCGCCCTCGTCTCGGATTTCTCCACCGGAACCTGTAGCAGCTCCGGGATATGGCGAGACTGCGGTAGGATGGTTGTGTGTCTCGACTTTGGCTAAGTAATGAACGAGCTCCTTCTGCAACTGCCACTCATTGCTGGTGAAGCCTGGAGCAAAGAAAGTAGCATTGAAACCCTCGAGCACGGCAGCATTATCCGAGTACGCAGAAACGGTGTAGGCATGATTGACCTTCTCATGTGTGTTCCGGATCATTTTGAAGAGCGAAAGCGGCTTTGTATCGCCGTCGATTTTCCAGTCGGCGTTGAAGATTTTGTGGCGGCAGTGCTCGGAGTTGACCTGCGCAAACATGAACAGCTCCACGTCGGTCGGGTTTCGGCCGGGGCCAAGCTGGTGAAAGGCATCGACGAGGTATGCGATCTCGTCGGGCGCAAGGGCAAGACCGAGTCGCTTGTTTGCTTCCTCGAGGCGGTCTTTGGCGGATTTGCCCAGGGGAATCTCGACGAGCGGCTTGGGAGTGTGTTTGGCAAACAAATCATCATATGATGGTGCGTGAACAAAGATTGCCTGTAGCAGGAGGTCAAAAACGGTATGCAGGAAGAAAAATATAAAATAAAAACACATACCTGTGTCATCCTGTCGTAAAAGGAGTCAAAAGAAACACCAGATTGGAGGTGCTGCATCAGCGGAAATCCCTTTCGGACGGTGACAAGGATGGCGACAGCACGCTCGATACGCTCGACGTCGTGAGCAAGGCCAGAGACGTGGGCAATGTTCGTAGCTTTTGAGGACCACGGCGAGGTCGTTCCAACGCGAGGCACTACGCGGAACAGATAGTTGTCGGGCTCTGCGGGGCGGGCAGCATGGCTGGTGATGGCGGAAACCAGCATGGCGTAGCCGGCGTCTGCGAGGTCGGGTGGGGTGTCGTAGCGCAGAAGCGTATCCAGCAGTCGCCGAGGCTCTGAGTCGACGTCATGCAAAGGTGATTCGGCGGCAGCAGCAGAGGCGGGGCGAAGGGCGACATAGTGGACGTACACGGCGCGGATGGAGGTCACGGCGGAGGAGTTGACGTTGGTGTTGATGTCGGAGATGAGGGCCGCAATTCGAAAGGGCGAGTACGCGACGGGACCGGGCAGCACGAGAAAGCCCGCGGAGGACGCGGAGTCGGTCGCTTGCTCGGGCATTGTCCGCTGTTTGAGTGAGGAAGGGCTGCTTTGTTTGGAGTCTTCTGCTGCTACTATCGGCAGCTCGTCGTCGACTTCGGCAGCGCTCGCCCAAAATCGCAGTTCTCTGAAATTTTTTCGTGCACGGAGGTATGTATAACTTACGGTATATATGCGCAATTGGTGCGGCATTTATGCACAGTCGCTGCCCCAAAATCAGTATCTGACAACATCGGCCACAACAAGGGCAATGATATAAGCAGTATCAAAGAAATAGCTACAGTAGAGAAGCACAAATTGCTGCTAGTAAGTGGAAGGTCGTTTTAAGGACTCAGTCTGGATATCTCCGTAATTTTCTACACAGCATGCCGCGTAGCCCCTTTCCGGTTCGTCAAACAGAACAAAAAAAGAGTATTACTATCAAATGATTCTACAGACCTTATCTACTGTTTATCAGATATTATTGCCCGCTTAGCCAAACTGTAGAGATAATATGACTCACTTGATGTGTAGCCTTAATTTTCACAGTCCATCGGATATCGGATTGTGAATTGTTTCCTCCCAACTTAACCTCCCAACCTCCTGAACTTTAAAACCTCCAAAACAAAAAATTTTTCGAAACTTTTTTAGTCCAGGGACCACGAGCACAAAATGACGACTGAAGAAATCGCAAAGAAGACAAAAAAATCCAAGAAGGACGAGACGGAAGAGGAGCGCATGGAGCGCAGGCGCGTCCGGAAGCTCGAAAAGCAGCAGAAGAAAACAGCTGCGTCAGTAGCCGAATCTACAACTGGGGATTCGACTGATACCCCGGCTCCGAACGATGATCGGGCGAGTGATAAGAAAGAAAAGAAGAGCAAGAAGAGCAAGCGCAGCACAAGCAATGGAGAAATTTCTGGTGAAAATGAGTCTGCAAAGCGTACGCTAGACGGCGTTGATGAACCGGAGCAAAGCTCCAAAGCGTCAAAGAAAGCAAAGTCGGAACAACCTCAGTCATCTTCATCCGCTGACATTGAAGAGTTTCTTAAATCAAACGACATCACAATCTCGGATCCTCTCAACGAAGGAATTCAACCTCTTCTCACATTTTCAGAGCTCGATATCGACGCCCGTGTTTTGAAAGTCTTGACGAAGTACTCCAAGCCGACCCCAATCCAGAGCGCCTCGTGGCCATTTCTGCTTGCCGGTCGCGATCTTATTGGCGTTGCCGAGACCGGCTCGGGCAAAACAATGGCGTTTGCCGTTCCAGCTGTTGCTCATCTTCTTGCCACTGCGGCGACCAGCGGCGGCAAGAAGAAGAATAGCTCAAGTTCGGTCCTTGTTATTTCTCCCACGCGCGAGCTGGCAATGCAAATCGAGGACAACTTAAAGGATCTAAGTGCCGCAGTGAAGTTCAAGTCTGTATGCGTCTATGGTGGAGTTTCCAAGGACGACCAGAAACGCGACCTCAAGAACGCAGACGTTATTGTCGCAACTCCGGGTCGACTGCTAGACCTCGTCGAGGACTCCGCTATCGATCTCTCCGCCGTCAACTATCTTGTTTTGGATGAGGCCGATCGCATGTTGGAAAAGGGATTCGAAGATGACATCAAGAAGGTTATGCGGGGAACGGACGGGTCGAAAAGAAAGACGGTGATGTTTACGGCGACGTGGCCGCCCTCGGTACGAGACCTTGCGTCGCAATTTCTGAAAAACCCAACGAAGGTTATGATTGGTGATCGGGAATCCGAGCTGAAGGCGAACACTCGCATTGAACAGATTGTTGAAGTTCTGGACCCGCGTGTGAAAGAGCAAAGGCTGTTGCAAGTGCTAAAGCAGTACCAATCCGGGGCAAACAAGAACGACAAGATCCTCATATTTGCGTTATACAAGAAGGAAGCCGCCCGTGTGGAACGGTTTCTACAAGGCAAGGGATATAACGTCGCTGCGATTCATGGAGATTTGTCGCAAGCGCAGAGAACCTCTGCGCTCGAAAGCTTTAAGACGGGCAGGTGTAACCTACTTCTCGCTACTGATGTCGCTGCACGAGGCCTGGATATTCCCGCGGTCAAGCTGGTCATCAATCTGACTGTAAGCACTCTGTTTTCACTCGTCATATGAGATTCAGTACTAATTTATTGTATATCAGTTCCCGTTGACGGCAGAGGACTACGTCCACCGGATCGGCAGAACAGGACGTGCTGGCCTTACCGGCAAGGCAATTACGTTCTTTACCGAACACGAGAAGCATCTGTCGGGCGCATTGATCAATGTGCTTCGGGGTGCGGATCAGCCTGTACCGCCTGAACTTCTTAAATTCGGCGGACATACGAAGAAGAAGGAGCACTCTGCCTATGGCGCGTTCTTTAAGGAGATTGATCCGACAAAGAAGGCGACCAAGATTGTGTTTGACTAGTAGAATTTCTTTTGCTAGATAGAAATATAGAGCCAAGATGAATATCATATGATATCATGATTTGTTCTTGGCAGTGAATGACCCCGTGAATTGCCGTCGAATGACTGGTAGGGTAAGAGGCTCATTGGAATCTCTAAATTATCGTCACTAAATGATATCCACACAGGATTGGCGCAGATGACGTTCAAGGTGCGCCTGAGGAGAGATATGAAGAAGAAAGGAGGGGTATCAAGAAGCCGAGCTAGGCTGAATATTTGTAATAATAGAGGGGGCAAAACCAGAGAACGACACACGATAGGATATATAGAGAGCCACCGCCAGTCTCACTATATTCCCGACAGGCAGGCGCTCTGCTCTCGTAAGCAAAATGAAACTTTATTAGAGGCCTCCCGGAAACGCGGTTAGATAGATAAATATGCAGTGCTTCCCAGATCTACACAAGCAACACAATCGCCGGTATACACGATGGCAGAATTGACGACAATGCGCGCGGTGGACATTAAAGGCGGGGCCGGCACAGCGGACGATTTGTTTATGGACACTAGTGCGGCGTATCCGACTGCGCCGGGAAAGGATGAAGCAGTCGTGAAGGTGGCCTACTTTGGTCTGAACCGTATGGACACTATTCAGCGGCAAGGATTTTATCCGGTAAGGTCTCTGTGCTGAGCCAGAAAAACATGTCGTGTTGCGGTCGCTGAAGGAATATAATCATAACAGATGCCTGCGGGCTCTACGAACAGATTGGGCGTGGAGTTCTCCGGAACCCTTGTTTCGATCGGTGAAGGGTCTGACACGCCTTTAAAAGTCGGCGACACGGTGTTTGGACTGGTTGTTGGCGGGTCGTACGCCGAGTATGTGCTGTGCCCGACGAGACTGCTGCTGTCGTACAGCACACCCAGCGCAGAATCAACGTTCACGCTACTTGCGGCTGCCGGCGTGCCCGAGGTGTGGTTCACCGCGACGCAGGCGCTGCTCAAGATTGCAGAGATTCACAAGAACAAGGATAAGGTCAGACGCGTGCTGATCCACGCCGGCGCGTCCGGGGTTGGCATTGCCGCGTTGCAGATTGCCCGCTCAATCCTGGGCCCGGAGGCGGAGCTGTACGCTACGGTTGGGAGCGACGCGAAGGTGAAGTTCGTGGAGAGCGTCGCGGGAGCGACGCAGGGCATCAACTACAACAAGTACGACTTTGCCAAAGTTATCCTGGACAAGACCAACGGCGTGGGTGTCGACGTGATTGTAGACTTTATTGGCCAGGAGTACTTCTCGCGCAACCTGGCTGTTGCGGCACTGGACTGCCGCATGGTGATGCTGGCGTTCTTGAGCGGGGCGGTCACGGCCGGCCCGGTTGACGTCAGTATGTTCTTGCGCAAGAGGATGCGGGTTGAGGGCTCCACGTTGCGGTCCAGGGGTGTTGCGTACCAGGGCGAGATCAGGGACCTGGTTGAGGAGTACGTGCTGCCCAAGCTGGAGTCCGGAGAATTTGTTAATCCGGTGGACAAGGTTTTTTCGTGGACGAAAGTGGACGAGGCACACAAGTACATGGAGTCGAACCAGTCGATGGGCAAGATCATATGCGTTGTCGACTGATGAGGATTTTATTTATCATATGATATGCTAGCCAATTGATGCTCTGTGATGAGTCTGTATCTTTCAGTGCCGGGCTGATTGCGTTGGGGGAACATCCGAAGAGTTGTGACGTGGTGGGCTGGAGGACGGGTACGGGGTTTGTGCATAGTGGGAGGCGGTACCTAATTTTCACATGCTCGCTCGGGACGAGACAAGACCGGACGAGACGAAATTGGTGATGGCCCGGACGCCCCCAAAAAAAATTGGTGCCCTTTTCCGGCCAATACAGCAGCAGCGTCGTCCCCTTTCCCTGTTTTAGCTGCTTCACATTCTGGCCCTAATTCATAAATCTCTCAGGCTGCTTGCGTTTTCGCCAGAGTAGACAGTCCCGCCGCGGCAGACCGCGAGGTGTCGTTGGGAATGAATGCAGGGCGTCGTGTGTCCGCTGTATATTGGCAATCCCTGCCCGTTGGGCCTGCAATCCGTTCCTTGAAATGCGCCAGAGCAAGGGCAATATCGGTACGTCCCTGGTCGCGAACTCGCGAGTCAGCGCGGAAAAACAAAATTGCATCGGCGTTTAATCGCGTAAGACGACGGTCGCCGAAAAGCCGTCTGTTGAACAAAACACGGAACGAAATCTCAATATCTTCGTCATAGCCAGCGCCGCTCGGTCCCTGACTAGCCCGGCGCTCCTTTTGCCTCTACTTTTTGGTTTGCCTACCCTCTAACTCCCTCCTTTTCTCTCTCTCTCTCTCCTTTCCACTCTTCATTCTCGGCTCCGACGAGTTAACCGCCTACCATTGTCCGGCTCCTACCGTAACAGCGAACCACCCCCCCATGGCCTCCGCATTCCGTCGTCCTGCCGTCCGCAGACTCGCTGCGATCGCGTCCGGCGTCGCCGTCGCGGCCGCGTTCGTGCCGTCCTCGCGTCTTCTCGCCGACGCCGAGACCAAAGTAGACCCGTCCTCTGCCCTGGCGTTCCCGATTCCGCCGGCGCACGCCCCGCCGCCTTCGCGGGCGACCCAGATCGCGCGCTTGGGTTCCGAGCAGTTTGACCTGCTCGTCATCGGCGGCGGCGCGACCGGCACGGGCGTCGCGCTGGACGCGGCCGCGCGCGGCCTCAAGGTCGCGCTTGTCGAGCGCGACGACTTTGCGTGCGGGACGAGCAGCCGCAGCACGAAGCTCGTCCACGGCGGCGTGCGCTATCTCGAAAAGGCGTTCTGGAATCTGGACTACGACCAGTACAAGCTCGTGAAGGAGGCCCTGGCCGAACGTGCCACGTTCCTGACCATCGCTCCGCACCTGTCGTTCGCCCTTCCCATCGTCGTCCCCGTCTACAAGTGGTGGCAGGTGCCGTACTTCTGGGTCGGCACGAAGGCCTACGATCTCATTGCTGGCAAGGAGAACATGGCGTCGAGCTACTTCATGACCCGCGGCACGACGATGAAGGAGTTCCCGTTGCTCAACTCTGACAAGCTCAAGGGTGGAATTGTCTACTACGATGGCTCCCACAACGACGCGCGAATGAACACCGCGCTCGCGCTCACCGCCGCGGACGAGGGCGCCGTCGTCGTGAACCACATGGAGATCACCGAGCTCACCAAGGATCCCGCGACGGGCAAGATCATCGGCGCCGTCGCGCGCGACAAGGACGGCGGCGTGTACGACAAGATCGCAATCTCAGCCAAGGGCGTCGTGAACGCGACCGGCCCCTTCACTGACGCGATCCGGATGCTCGACTCGCCCCTCGCGGCAGGCATCGTCGAGCCGTCGTCCGGCGTCCACGTCATCCTCCCCGACTTTTACTGCTCGTCCACCATGGGCCTGATTGACCCGCAAACCTCGGACGGCCGTGTCATCTTCTTCTTGCCGTGGCAGGGCAACACCCTCGCCGGCACGACCGATGCGCCGACCGTGCTCAAGAAGGATCCCATCCCGACCGAGACCGAAATCAACTGGATCTTGACTGAGATCCAGCACTACCTGTCTCCCGACATCACCGTCAGGCGCGAGGACGTCCTCGCCGCGTGGTCTGGTATCCGCCCGCTCGTTCGCGACCCCAAGGCCAAGAATACCGAGTCCCTCGTCCGCAACCATCTCGTGACCATGTCGGATTCCGGCCTTTTGACCGTCGCCGGCGGCAAGTGGACCACGTACCGCGAAATGGCCCAGGACACCGTCGACGCGTGTGTCTCCGCGTTCGAGCTCAAGCCGAGCTCGCCGTGCTCGACCAAGTCGCTCCTGCTCAACGGCGCCCACGGCTACCGGTCGACGCTGTACGTGCACCTGATCCAGGCCTTCGGCATCGAGACCGAGGTTGCCAAGCACCTCGCCGCCAACTACGGCGACCGCGCCTACGACGTGCTCGCGCTCTGCGACAAGACCGGCGCGCGCTGGCCGGAGAAGGGCGTCCGGCTCGCCGAGCACTACCCGTTCGTCGACGGCGAGATCAGGTACGCCGTGCGCAACGAGTACGCCCGCACCGCCGCCGACGTGCTCTCGCGCCGCACGCGCCTCGCGTTCCTGAACTGCAAGGCCGCGCTGGAGAGTCTGCCGAAGGTGATCGACGTCATGGCCGAGGAGCTCAAGTGGGACGAGGCCCGGCAGGAGAAGGAGTGGAACGACACCGTCAAGTACCTGTACTCGATGGGCCTTAGCAGCGACAAGTCGTGGACCAGGAAAGAGGTCGAGAGCGGTAGCTTGTGACCGCAGCATTGAACGTTCTCCTTGATTTTTCATTCAGATATAGATTGTTTTTTTTACTTATTTATTAACGACTTGTTACCTTCCTTCCTTCTCTTCGTATTTTGGGTTTCTTTTCATCCCAGTCGCAGATTTATTTTAGTGATTCTTTGCTGCTGTATAATATTGCCGTCATGCGATAAATGAACAAAAGTATTTCACATAGCATAGCGATTTGGGAACGTGCCTGATTGGGCGTGTAACCAACCATATGCCGAAGTCAGTCAGCTACGTTAACCAAAACCGATGATATCATATGATACCCATAACAGCACTAAAATTCAATTGCAAATACAAGTAAAAAATAGCTGGATAACAAAACCAAAAATTTAAAAAAAACTGTAGCCGACAAAAAACTCCTACTGAAACAAACTCCGCAAAAACTCCAGTAATAGCCGAACGCACATTAACACTTTTAATAAAAATAATCCTCCGTATAATGACCATGACCCAAATGCCGCTAGTCGGGTAATCACTAGTAACAGCCAACAACCAAGCCGGTGTATCTAATCGGAAAACAGCCGGCACGGCTTCCATGCAACATAGTTCGCTCCAACGTCGTCGTCGTCATCATCAACGACGAAGCCGTCGTCGTTCTCCGTCAGGGAATGCGAGTCGCGATCCGAGTCTGCCGGCGAAAAAATGTCGGACTCGTACGCGCGATTCCGCGAGCCCTGCACAAACATGAGCAGCTTCGCCCGCGCCTCGAATTCCGCAATCGTCGCGGCCACACTCTCGTTCGTGATCAGTCTGACCAAGCCAAAGTCGAGAGCGAAGAGCATGTGCGTCACGGCGCTGGCAAGGACGGCCGATGTGATGAAGTCTGCGCCGTCGGCCTCGGTTATGCGGACGGGCCCGTACTCGTCGTCCATGTATTTCGACGCAATTTCCAAAGCGGCCAGAAGAACAACCTCGCCCACGCGAGCGCTGAGCACGAGTGCGACTGTGTCTGCACTCGACCTCTCCAAAAGTAGATTGCGCACGTGTGCAAACACTTCATAAGTGAGGGCCTCAAGCAGGCATGCCGCGCCCGCGACGATTTCAAGCGACGGTCGTGTTAGGTTGAGAAGCCGCTCGATCGTCTGTCGGGAGATCGTAGAGGAATCGTAGAGGATCGCAGCCACATGCATGGAGCATCCGTCATACAGTGGCATAACGCAGCCCCCGGATCGGAATGCGGCCGCACCAGCATCCCCTGGACGAGCGGTCGTCGATGTATGCCACTCCATTGTACGCGGGGAGCTCGACAGCTTCATGATCGACGGAGGAGGGGTAGGCAGGTAAGAAAGGCAGCGATAGGCCCCCAAGGGGGGCGGAGAACCAGCAGCACACGTGCCGAACAACATTAGATCGAACAGGAGACGTCGAAATTGCGAACGAGAGAATCCAACCAAAACGAACGAACGAGAGCGAAAGAATCGAACAGCAAACGAACGACGGCGACGGCGGCGGCGACGAGACAGCGGGCGACAATAAAATATAAAAGGAGGCACGCGAGGGGGGCAGAGAAAAAAAAGAGCAGGAGGTAAAGTACACACGACCGATGTTCGGCTGTGGTGCTGGGCGCCCAAAAAAGGGCCCAAGCCCGCAGTATTTTTGGCAGGCATAAGAATAAGCAGCGGCCGATGACGGCATCGTGCAGCCGCATGAACAGCGGTGCACGTGACGCGCTCAGCCGCAGAGGCGCGTGTCCGGCATCACGCAACCGCGCTCACGACAACACCGACTCCCAGCTCGGTCGCGTCGCAAGCGACAATCGCCCGCTGGCCCAGGGCGATGACCTCGGATCGCGTGCCCAGCAGCCGGATCCATGCACGACGGCCCGTCACACTCACGATCTCGGCTCCGCGCGAGAACCCAGAGTACACGACGACGCCGTCGCCGATGTCCACGGTCGGCGCGCACGAAAACTCAACCTCGATCGTAGATACGCCAATGCTCGTGTCGGCGTCGTCCACCACGCTCATGCCCTTCTGCAGCTTAGCGCTGGCGCTCTCGCCGTCCGCCACGATGTCCACTCCAATACTGCCGATGTCGCCCTGTCTCAGACGAAGGCATGGCACTCGCAGCTTCTGGATGCTCCGCACCACGACTCGCGTAGTCGTCCCACCTGCGTTGCCGACCGAATATGTATGCCCAACCGTAATCGTCCCCGCCCGCATGACACCGGTAAGGACCCGCCCCGAGTCATACACGGACGTCACAAAGAAGTTCAGTCCTGTGAACGTAGTTGCGGCTGACGTTACGGTCTTTGTCAGAGTGGTCCCGGGTATCATGCAAGTGCAGCTGGAGGTGTGTTGGAGAATGTGGTCGTAATCAATCCCGCTCACATCAACGCGCGTGGCGTCAACAGTCTCGTCACCATCGAGATCTTCTTCGTTTAGATCATCCTGATCTTTCGATAAACTGCTACTCACGACCTCGATTGCGTTCAAGAATTCGTGCATGAACGAAACGCCCGTGCCGCTGACAGCAGACACAAGAAAGACGGGCACGCAAAACACGTTTGCCGCACAATCGGCCGCCACGGTTGCCGAGTTTACCATCTTTCCAAACAGCTGTTGTCTCGGTTCAAATTCCGCCGCTTCGCCGTTGTCCTCGCTGTCGTTGACATCGATATTTCGACCCCCAATCCGCCTAAAAGAGGCAATGCGCAAAAGAATCATCCGCAGCAGCGACTTCAGATGATCTGAATTTTTAACCGTATCAGACTTTGTCAACAAGATGCCCACCCGAGAAGTTGTCCGAAGTGCAATGTCGAGATATTCCACCCACCGGCCGCCACTATTGGCACTCACGGTAACGAGAGCGACGTCCGGTGAATACAGCGCAATGTTGCGACAAAGCAGTCCGACCTTGTTTGCGGTCCCCGGAGTGTCGAACGCCATGACAATCCTTTGAGAGGACCGCACTACCTCCTCGCATGTATACTTGCTCGAGTAATTCGTCAACACAACTTTTGCAGATTCCTCGTCGTCACAATCAGTGCCGCTGTCCCCAGACTTATAACTTCCGACTGATCCATATAATTCTGACAAGGCCATGTTGTATCCAAAGACATCGATTCCTATACTTGACGTCTTTCCAGAAACAAGTTCGTGTCTATGCTTGAGGATTTTCATCCGTGACTTGCCACGCCCGTTGTCGTGTGTGTCATAACAAATATTCCCGAGAAGCGAGGACTTGCCGGAGTTCGATGGGCCGATAAAAAACGTCCGTACAACATCTTTCTCCACAGCTTTTTTGAAAATATGCACTTCAATCACGCGCCGACAATGCAGATGAGCATCAGCCGCATGCTCGGGCGACAGTGCCTCATGCCCTTGCACAGGAATAACGCGAACCACCTTAAACCAGGCACCGACCGCGTTCGACATGGTCTTGAGCGTGGCCAGAGACGCGTATATCTCATACTCTGACAGCCCAAAGAGCGTGCCGTCATCACCGACACCGATTTCATATATCGCTTGTCCTTGGCCCTGCGTTAAGCGCCACTGTAGCTGTGTCGTTAATTGCGCCAGTCTCGATGGTGGCGGGGTGATCATATGTAGTTTGTACTCTATGGCGCCGTGAGAGTCCGTCTCTGGAACAATGGCGTACGAGTGCGGCATAACGTCACACGCTACACCAGAGGGCACCCCGAACGGAGAAAGTAGCGACGGCGGGGTGTCCTTGTATGTGAATATTTCCATTGATCTAGAACCGGCCCGGTTAGCATTGTTCCAGTATCGTGCAGTCGAAAGCGATGAACTCCACCCGGAATACGCACGTACAAAAATATTAAAATATCTATGAGCAACCGATATGTGAGACTGAAGTCTGGATCAAAATATGGAGGTTGTTGGACATATACGGCTGATGTGATAGCCACGCGATGAATTTCCGAATTTCCGATGGTTGTGTGATTCTGGGGAAGTGTGTGAGTAATTTCGCTAGTCATCATGTGAAACTTTCCGAGATCATCCGCAGGGTCTGCTTTGCCCAGCCGGGTCATCGCATTCTGCACGTGACTATATTAAACCTTCTTGGTGATTTTCTATCGCCAACTCGTCCTCAGGATTTACAGGTTCAATACGTTCGGTGCAGTTTGAAATGTCGGAAGACCTTGAGGAAGAGGTCTTTTCGATAAACACCATCTATGAAGGATGCATGGAACCACAGGCCTCAAACATATTTCTCGTCCATCCGCCGTCCATTCCCGGCCTTACAGTTCAAATGTCCTTTCCCTCTGCATATCCAAATTCCTCCCCCGCGATCCTCTCTGTCTCCGTTCAGTCCTCGCTCGAGCCGTACCTGTCATATGGTGCGAACCATCAGCGAGTGGACGTAGATACTTTGTCCAGCATTCTCCGCGCATGCTATCGTCCCGGCGAAGTGTGCGTGTTTGATTTCTTGGGCTCACTTGACGAGTTGGTGAAGGTTGACGATCAATATTCCCAGAGAGAGAGACTTGCAGCCGTGAAGGCCGCGTCTCTTAGCGAAAGCACAGGATCGTACTCCACAACAAATGATTTATACGAATCAAGCGACGATGATCTTGACGCATCAGACATCAATTGGGCAGTCTCTGAAGTTATTACCGACCGAAAATCGAGGTTCATAGCCAGAGCGCTGGAGGTTCACTCCGTCAACGAAGCACAGACGAAGCTCGCGATTTTGAAAACTAACAAGAAAATTGCACGTGCAACCCATAACATGACTGCGTGGAGGATAAAATCGGACAATGGCGCGACGACTATTCAAGGTGCATCTGAATACACAAACAATTTACACATATTCAAAGCTAATTGGGATAGATTGCGATGACGATGGCGAATCTGCGGCCGGTGGAAGGTATGCACTTAAGGGTAGAGCTAATAAAGATTTTTATACTAATAATTCGCGTCTTCAAGATTGTTGCATCTGCTCACCGTAAGTTCACCTAACAGCTGCTTCTCAAGGCAAATGTGCTAACTCTCATTCCCCAACAGCTCATGGTAAGTTCCCAAACACAGATTCAAGAGTACAGTATGCTGATAGACTAGGACCTATGGAATGTTATGGTCGTCGTCACACGGTGGTATGGCGGCATTCAACTAGGCCCTGATAGGTAAGTTCTGTATTTTCATCTCAACATCGTTCGCAATCTTACAAGCGTGCAGATTTAAGCATATCAATAACGCTGCGCGCGATGCGCTAGTCGCCGGTAATTTTGTCGTTGATTCCGAAAAAGATAAGAAAAAAAGATCGAAAAAGCCAAAACGATGATTATCGTCAATGTAAATACAACTCTGTATCATATATCATACTTGTACACGTCATATCAGGAGTCCTAGTCGCGGCGTTCAATGCGTTTGACTGTCTGCTGATCTACCGGCACACCTTGTCCGAGTCTAACTCAGTCGTGGTCGATCCTGACAGCGGCAGTCGGCTCTTCCAACAAGTAGTCGCCTGGCATCTACTTTCGAAGGGCGAATATATGGTGGCCCAAAGTATTATTGAGTGGCTGCGCGTGGCTGTGCCGTCATGAGCCACACCGCGAGCCGCATGTACAGAAATGGTAAACCGTCAATAGCGCTTCCACTGCTCCCAGCCAGTTCTCAAATCGCTTGCCGCTCGAAGGTTATCGCCTGCCGCCCGCTCCTTTTCCACTTCTTCTTTTTCTTTTTCTTTTTTTTCTCCACTGGCCCTTGTACGAATCACATACCTGGGTGCCACGGTATATC